>PVKE010037046.1:0-16090 GCA_004027555.1 Craseonycteris thonglongyai | reverse complement strand
GAAACTTCTTGATGACTGAAATCAGTCACTTTACATTCTCTGCAAGCTTTAGTGTCTCTGACTGAGATAAAAATTTCCATTTTCTTTTCTCTGATTGCATTTGCAAAATTTTCAACTAACCAACACTTTCTGCTCTCTTGTTTTTTAAATTAATTGTTAAATTTATTGGGGTGACATGGGTTGGTAAAAATTACATAGGTTCCAGGTGTTTAATTCTACATTTCATGAACTATGAATCGCATTATTGCATTCACTGCTTTTTTTATTGTTCAATTTATTGTGGTTACATTGGTTAGTAAAAATTACATAGGGTCCAGGTATACAACTCTTTCTATCACCACATATATAGCTCTTCTTCCCTCTTTTTCCACTCTGCCCCGCTCATCCCCACGTAACCATTAAACTATGGACTATATTCATGAGATTTTGTTTCTTTATTGCTCTCAGTTTTATATTCCACATATGAGTGAAGTCATGTGATTCTTAGCTTTTTCTGTCTGGCTCAGTTCACTTAGCCTGATGATCTCAAGTTCCATCCATGTTGTTGCAAATGGCAGAATTTCATCTTTTGTTATTGCTGAGTAGTATTCCATTGTGTAAATGTACCACAACTTCTTTATCCAGTCATCTATCAAAGGGCACTTTGGTTGTTTCCATGTCTTGGCCACCGTGAACAGTGCTGCAATAAACGTTGGGGTACATGTGATTTTACGGACTAAGGTTTTCAAGTTTTGGGGGATAGATACACAGAAGGGGGATTGTTGGGTCATAGGGTACCTACATTCTCAATTTTCTGAGGAATCTCCATACTGTCTTCCAATGTGGTTGTACCAATTTACATTGCCACCAGGAATTTACATTCCTTTTCTCCACATCCTCTTCAGCACTTCTTCCTTGTCTTGTTGATAATAGCCATTTTAGCAGGTGTGAGGTGATATCTCCTTGTGGTTTTGATTTGCATTTCCCTAATAGTTAGTTGAAGTTGAGTTGTTTTTTAATGTCTGTTGGCCATTTGTATGTCTTAATGGGTGAAGTATCTGCTTAGGTCTTCTGCCCATTTTTCAATTGAGTTGCTTGTTTTTTATTGTTGAGTTGTACAAGTTATCTATATATTTTTAGATATTAGCCCCTTATCAGAGGCATTTTTTGCAAATATTTTTTCCCAGTTGCTTGATTGCCCCTTTGCTTTGTTGATGGTGTCCTTTGCAGTGCAGAAGCTTTTTAGTTTGATATAGCCCCATTTATTTATTTTTGCTTTTACTTCCCTTGCCTTTGAGGTCAGGTTCATAAAGTCCTCCCTGAACCCAAGGTCCATGAGTTTAGTAGTGATGTTTTCTTCTATACAAGTTATTGTTTTGCATCTTATTTGAAGGTCTTTAATTCATTTTGACTAAATTTTGGTTAATTTTGGTGACAGGTTGCAGTTCAGATTCATTCTTTTGCACGTGGTTTTCTAATTTTCTCAGCACCATTTGCTGAAGAGGCTTTCTTTTCCCACTGTATATTTTTAACTCTGGATTCAATGTAATTTTTCCATCGAATTCCCACAGACATTCTTTCAAGAAATAGATTTTTTAAATCATCAAATTCATATGGAAACACAAAGGACCCCAAATCGCCAAAGCTTTCCTAAGAAAAGAGAATAGAGTTGGGGGCATCTTACTTCCTGAATTTAATCTGTACTACAAAGCCTCAATAATCAAAACAGCTTGGTATTGGCAGAGAAACAGATACACAGACCAATGGAACAGAATTGAAAACCCAGAAATAAATCCTCAAATTTATGGACAAATTGGGTCCACTGCTTTCTTAATTGATATTTCCAATGTTTTGGGGAGCAATATTTGCTCCTCTATTATTATAACTCTCTCCCAGACAGTCTTAAAAGTGCTGTTTTCTAAATAGCATTTGCCCTCACCATTACTACTCTGGCAGGCACTTATAAGCACACGCTTACTGGTTGCTTGCTGCAGGCATCAAACTAAGTTCTAATTAAGTCTGTTATTCTCATCTACATTTTACAGAAACCAAAGTTTTGTGTCCTCCAATTACAAGTTCAGTTATTCATCCACTTTTTGTATATCTCTTTTACTTATCACTGATCAAGTTTGTAGTACATTTGGTGGTAATTACTCAATTATGAATTGCCATAAAATACTTTGATCTCATTTAATGTTTTACTTTAGTTGTAAATTACACATGGCATTAATATAATCTTGTATAAATCAATACAGAGAAATATTGTTATCAGTACACGAAGATGGAGTCAGAAGACTTAAAGATTTACTTCTCTTTGGTTTCATTTTCAGAAGGTAATTTTATTTCTAATACTTAATAAATGAGATTAAACTCCTGGAGCTATAAATTAAGATATAGTTGATGTGGACATGGCTCATGGCTGAGAAGATTTGAAAAAATATTCAAGTCCAGGTAACTAGGATATCTATCTCTTTTGAGAGGCAAGACTGGAATTTATTTGTAATTTAGAAAGTTGAATTCTAACCAATTGCATTGTATCCAGTCTGAATAAAGGGAGGAAGACAACCTAGAAAAGAGGAGTAAAAAATATGTGCAAAAGGGTAGGTGCACAGGACCTGAGGGGCATGCTTATATTATAATCAAGAAATAAATTCTGATGCACTATGCTTACCTGCTCCACTACAATAGATTTATCCATGGACAGAACTATTCATCTTCTGTGGCTCTAAATGCACACTGATCACACAACTTTTAAATTACTATCTTGATTTTTCTGGAGACCTTGATACAAAGTAGGCAATGCACTGGACCATGGAGATGAGTATTTGAGTTATAGATAAAGTAACCGTATGTCCAGTTTTATCCTGGACAATCTCAGTTTGTACCTAATTTTCTAACTTAATTATTTATAGTTCCTTTTTTTCTATCTTAAAAGTGTCACAGTCACTCTAGTTTATGGGTAATTCTTTACCAATAAATTTATTTAAATGCAACTTATGCACCAACCTCATAAATTTGGTTAGATGTAGTCTGTCCTTGAGACCCTTATTAGCACAGAATAGACTGACATATTAATTTGCTAGATTTGCAAATGTGAAGAACATACTCCAACCTTTGAGATTATACCAATATAGTGCCACACTATGAAATCTTGTATGATCTCTTTTTTGGACATCTCTAATTCATTTCTCAGTTTCCCATATATGAAATTATGGTAGGCTTGCTTACAGATTTCTTTTTTAAATTTATTTTGGCTAGTTTATACTTAACTTTCTAGGAAATTACCATCTTTTAAATTGTCATGTGAGATTTTTAAGATGTGAAGTTCTTGAAATTAATTGTAGCTCCTGTGAAGGGTCTTAAGTATGCTTGGTACCACTAGGAGAAGAATACTGAGTATAAGATGCTTGGGAATGAAAGACTATTATTAGAATTTCAACTCAAAGAAGTGTCATGTAATTGATGGTAGCAATGAGAATAGAATGTGTAGTTGGCAAAAACTATATAATAGCTGAGAAAAATGTTAATACCTTAAACATAATTGTTACATCATTGAATATTTTGTTTGCTTAAGGTATAAATTGTTTTTCTGACAATACATAGAAACTATCCTGGTATGATTCATAAGGATTCATGTAGCTAGTAATTCCCAAGGGTAGGCAGGACCAAGACCCAAGCAGGAGCTATGCCCTTACTAGTCTGTGGTATCTATCACCTATTGCTGCCAAGAGTTGTGATATTTCCCCCATTGTGGGTATATATGAATGATAAATTAATATTTCTGGTTATTAGTATGTGATATTTTCTTGAGGTGCTTAATCACAATTATTCATAACACAGAATAAAATTAGACTGCTATAGACTTACCACTTGAGTTATGTAATACTCAAACTACAAACTCATTGTTGTAGGGGCTTTTTACAATTTTTTTTTTAATTTTTATTGTTTGAAAGAAGGTGTGTGTGTGTGAGAGAAAGAGAGATAGAGAGAAGAAGGAAGAGCCAGAGCAGTCTCCACAGTTGTACATTATTAGTTGTGATATTGTTTCATTCCACACAGGTTGATGATAGGCTGTGTAGGGCAGGAACCAAACAGGGGGCCTCCCATATGGGAGGCAACAACCTTTGCCATCAAGTCATCCTGGCAGTTACCAGTTGTGCAGCAATTCAGCATATGGAGTTGCATGGGTCAGGGCCAGGAATTGAACCCCAGACCTTGCAATTGCAAGGAAAGCTCAACTGCTGAGCTGTCCAGCATGCCAAGAGGTCATTTTTAAAGTTATGTTTGTGACTGTCTCTTATTAAGGGATAGAGTAAAGAAAGGGTAAAAGAGATATCATTCTATATAATATAAATTATTGTCTCAGATGGTTTTCAGTTCATATAAATAATGGTCAATACTTGCTTATATGTAATAAATGAAGTTATTCTTTTAATGGTTAGCAGCTTTTGGTTTTTATGTCTGGTTTAGCCAGAATTATTTAGATTCTACGTATTTAAAGTAAATCCATTAAATATAATTTTACAAGGGGATTTTTCTCCATAATATTCTCAAATGTGAACCAAATACTTTTTCCCCTTCATTAATTATAGTGTGATGATTCCTCTTAACTGCAAGAAACATGATGGTGATCATGATCATGACCAAAGATTTTTTTAAATGAGGGGATAAAATATGGCTTGTTTATCTGAACTGGTCTGCCATTTATTCAGAGATAGAATAACTCTAAATCTCATTTTTACTCCTCAAGTGAACTCGCTGACGTTACTCTATCTGATAGTAACAAGTTGGACTTCTAACCCCATGTCTCCTATCATACAAATGGGTATCATTAATCATGAAAAAAACAGGCAATGAATGGCAATGCAAACTTAGAATGTTCTCCTGTACATGTGACAATTGCATCTATTGCATATGATGCATTAGATAATTTGTCTATATTATCTGTTTCTCTTTGTTCTTCTCCCTTTTATCTACTTTCTTTGTATTTGACTAAATATGCCATTACTGAAAATCTGAAAAATTGACTACAAAATATAAGCATAAGCAGTAAGTCAAATCAGTAGTGGTGGTTTTGTTTATTTTGAAATTCAACTCATACTAATACTTCAATTTATTTTATTTCTAAAAAAACAATTTTTATTTTTTGTAAAAATCAATGTTAAAACTGGTTTTTATTTTAGTAAGATAGTTCATATTTCTGATTTAAAAGGTAATATATTCCTGTGGTAAACTATTAATATACTTATAAAAATCTGTGATTTAATTTCTGGTCAAGATGACAGGATCAGTAAACACTGTGCTTATCTCCTCTCATGACCACATCAAAATTACAACTAAACTAACAAAACCACCATCATTGAGAGTTGCCTGAAGTCTAGCTGAACTGAAGCCCTACAACTAAGGACATACAGAAAAACTACATCGAGACTGGTAGGAGGGAGATGGGGAATGAGCTGGTCCCACACCCAGGTATGACGGTTAAAAATCAGGAGGAACATCTCATCTTGGAAGTCTGGCCCACCCCCAGGAGTTATGAAAGGTTCTAGCCCCACACCAGACTTCCCAGCCAGGGATGGACATTTCCATATTTTCTGGTTGTGAAAATCAGCAGATTGTGTGGCTGAGTGAGATGAGAGCAACTGCAATTCCAGGTGATCCTCTTAGAAAGCCTGCACACATAATTACTAACAGCTGATGGACTCACCCACTCTGAGGTAGAGCATTAGGTTGGCTAGATGTACTGTTTCATATGAGACAGAAGACAATGGTACTGTCCCATTTCAAATGGTATGTCTGGTCAGCCTCCTGGCACCTTGAATTTAGCCCAGTGAGACTAGGCTGACCAGATGTACTATTTGAAATGAGACAGGACTGCGATTTTCTATCTCATTTAAAATGATATACCTGGTCAGCCCATCCAGAGCAGGAACAGCAGCTTGAAAGTGCCAGGTACATATGGGGAGAAACTGAATTGTCTGGTTTCAGGACGAGGGTTGGACAGGAAGCTTTCTCATGTATATGGAGGAGCTGGCAGACACTGTTCCTTTTTTTGTTGAGCTCTTTTCCACTCTGTGTGCAGAAACAGGCAGCCACCATATCTGAGTTTCCATCAATATGGCTAACACTACTCACTTGTCCCACCCTAGTGATTTCGTGAAACCAGGCCCTACCCAATTTGGGGCACAATCAAGCCACTTTCAGTGGCTTTAAAAAAACAACAACAAACAGACTGTATTTCCTCATATTAAGGTCTTTCCTAAAAATCTCTCAAATGTTCACCAAATGCAAACAATCAGCATGTGGCTTTGGTACATCCCATACCTCTGCCTGAGCAGCCCTAATTCTGGTACTAGTCACAGTCAGCCTAGGTTTGCAGCTTGGTCTTGTGAAGCACTGACAAGTTCAATGCAGGTGGTAGTCATTGGTGGATTGCTTCATGGTTAATGCCAGGTGACCATGGGAAGAGCACAGGCTGTGGCTTAACTTGGCCCACTGTGGGGACCTTCCAAAAAGTCCCTTGGAATCAGCACACATGGAGGCTACCTTCAGAACAAATTGGAGCATCACCCGGCCACCTTTAAGGACACACGCCAAGGGCAGACTGATCAGGCTCCAGAGCCCTACAAAAGTGAATCCTGCTCTGTTGGGTCAACACCTGCATAATGGCTCCTTTACTGTAGTCATGGCCATTTTTTATAACCAATCATACTGAGAGTCAATCCCTACCATTGATATGCAAACAACAACCAAGTCTCAACTACAACAGGAGGGAACATGGAACCCACACAAGGGGCACACCTGAAGCACTTGGCTCAAGTGACCAGGGAAACTGGGCCACTGAGACCCACAGGACACCTACTACATAAGGCCATGCTACTAAGACCAGGAAGCATAGCAGCTCTACTTAATACATAGAAGGAAACAGAGGGAGGCAGCCAAAATGGTGACAAAAAGAAACATGTCTCAAATAAAAGAACATAACAAAGCTCCAGAAAAAAGTACTAAACAAAATGGACACAAGCAATCTACCAAATGCAGAGTACAAAACGCTGGCTACAAGCACGCTTAGGGTGATCTTCAACAAAGAGATAGGAAACATATTAAAGATAATAGAAAATACAAAAAATAACCAGTCAGAAATGAAGAACACAATAACTGAAATGAAGAATACAGTAGAGGGTTTCAACAGTAGGGTATCAGAAGCACAAAACTGAATCAACAATTTAGAAGATACAGTAGCAGAAAAAAAAAAGCAACAGAACAGGAGGGAAAAAAAAGAGAGTTTAAGGGGCCTCTGGGTCAATATCAAGCATACCAACATTTGCATCATAGGGGTACCAGAAAGAGAAGAGAAAGCAATTAATTGAAACCTATTTGAAGAAGTAATTACAGAAAATTTCCCTAACCTGATGCAGAAAATAGACATACAAGCCCAGGAACTGAAAAGAATCCCAAACAAGATGAAACCAGAGGCCCATACCAAGGCACATCATGATTAAAATGCCAAAGAGTAAAGATTAAGAGTCTTAAAAGCAGCAAGAGAAAAGCAGTTAGTTGCAAGAGATCTCCCATGAGACTAACAACAGAAAGTTTACAGACCAGAAACAACTGGCACAAAAAATTCAAACTGATGAAAAGCCAGGACCTACAACCAAGATTACCCTACTTAACAAAGTTATCACTTAGAATCAAAGGACAGATAAAGAGCTTCCCAGACAAAAACAGCTAAAGGAGTTCATCACCATCAAACCAGAATTACAAGAAATCTTAAAGGGACTTCTTTAAGACAAAAAGAAAATGTGAATAATTAAATGGCTATACTGACATATCTATTAACAATTACACAAAATGTAAACTAATCATAAGATAGGGTGACTGAATGGATAGAAAAGCAAGACTTATACATGCTGCCTACAAGGTACTCATTTTAGACCAAAAGACACACACAGACTGAAAGTAAAATGATGGAAAAAGAAAACAGAAACATACATTTAAAAAAAGCTGGAGTAGCGATATTTATACCACACAAAATAGACGTTAAAACAAAGCCTATAACAAGAGACAAAGGACCCAGTAATTTCACTTCTGAATATTTATCTGAAAAAAATCTAAAATGCTCAATCAAGGGGATGAATGCAGCCATATGCTCATTGCAGCATTGTTTACAATGTCCCAAATGTGAGGACAGACATCAGTCTGTCAAGGGATGGATGAGTAAAGAGTACGTGGTGGGGAAGCAGGGATGGCTCAGTGGGTTAAGCACTCACTTTGCAGCCCTGGAGACAGAGGATCAAATCCCGGCCCCAGCCTGTGTGGACCCATATGCTGAACTTGGGTGTGCTTCCCATGCAGGAGGCCCCCAGTTCGGTTCTTGCCCCCTGGTTTGGCCCCTGGCTCAAAGGGGCATGCTTCCCATGCTGGAGGCCCCTGGCCCAGTACCTGGTCTGCTTGGCCCCTGCCCGCCTGTGTAGAATGAAACCATGTTGAAAACTGATGACATACAACTATGGAGACTGCTCTGGGCCCTTCCCCTTCTCCCTATCTCTCTCTGTCTCTGTCAAAAACAATAAATCTTTTTTAAAAAGAGTAAGTGGTACATATATACAATAGAATATTGCTCAGCCATGGAAAGAAATGGGTTATTGCCATTTGGGGTAGCATGGATAGACCTGGAGGGTATTGTGATAAGTGGAATATGTAACATAGAAAAAGACAGACGCAATAGGATTTTTCTTATATGTGATTTCTAAAGAGCAAAGTAAGCAAACAAACAAAAATGAAACAAACTCATGGGTACAGAGAACGTTTTGATGGTTGCCAGATGGGAGGAGCATTGAGTGGAAAAAGGGGAGGAATTAAAAAGTACAAATTGGGTGTTACACAGTAGTCATTGGGGTGTAAGGTATAGCATAAAGACTATAGTCAATAATAGTATAATAATGATGTATCATGTCAGATGGGTACTAGATTTATCAGGGTGATAAATAGAAGGGACATTGAAGAAGGGTAAATAAGTGGTGGGATTAAGAAATACAAATTGGTAGTTACAAAACAGTTATGGGAATGTAAAGTAAAACATAGGGAATATAGTCAATAGTATGGGAATAACTATGCATAGTGCCAGATGGGTAATAGACTAGTCAAGGGGATCATTTTTAAATTATATAAATGTTTAACCACTATGCTGTACACCTGAAATTAATATAAAATATTATTGAATGTCATCTGTAATTGAAAAATTCAAAAAGGAGAGCAAAGGTGAAGGGGTATAAGAGGTTCAAATGTGCAGGTATAAAACAAGTAAGTTATGGGGATCTAATTAACACACTACATAGCAAATATAATCAATAGTATTGTTATAGGGTGATATGGTGTCAGAGGTTTCTGGAATATCATGATGGTCACTTCTTTAGGTATATACATTTTAAATAACTATGGTTTACACCTGAAACTAATGTTAGCTATATTTTATGTGTGTTAGCTATATTTTAATAATTTTTTTTAATTTTATGATTAAGAAAGTGAAACTACTTATAAAACAGCTATATAATAAATACCTTTTATCTATGTTGGCAATAATCATTTTAATATGTAAATTGTTTAGCAATATACTTCACTAGACAGGTGTAGAAACAATGTGAAACATGTATAAAATCATAATAAAGAATATAAAACAAAACAGAGAGAGGAAAGACACACTGTATTCATTATATAAAAGTGTAAATAATTCCTTAGTTGTGAGTATTATTGAAATTCTAATTAGCATGGCTTTTGTTTGAACTGAATAAAAATGATTTTATATGTTATATGGAAGAATAATAGCCAAAGATTGGTCAAATAAATTATGAAAACTAAAATTAGTGGTTAGGGAACTCACCTTACCAGATATCTATATATCTTCCCTCCTCAAAATTCTATTGAAATGACAGAGGAATAAAGAAATAGATCAGTGAGATAGAATAAAAGGTCTAGAAACAGCCAAATAAATGTGGCGGCTTTATATATGTGTGAGGAACAAAACAAAACAAAACAACAAAACTAAAGAAAACCAGAACGTATTTATTAAAAATTGTATATTTATTCTTGCATGTTTAAACTTCAGTCAAATTCAATGTACTTGCCGTTTGATGCAACATACCTATTGAGAGGCTTTCTTCACTGCTCATCTATTTTTGAGCTCATCAATTTTGATGCCTTTTAGTGCTTCTGCTATTTTTTGTTTCACCTCTTCCACATTGGCAAAACGTTTCCCTTAGAGAACTTACTTCATCCAGGGAAACAAAAAGAAGTTGCTTAAAGCAAATAGGAAGGGTGGAGCACAAGGTTCATACCGTTTTGGGTCAGTGTGAGCAGGTGTGTTGTCATGCCACGTGTTGTTTGTGTAAATTGCCCATCATAAAATGGGCAAATCCATTGTAAGAGTCTCCAATAAAAATTCACTGCAGCCAAATGCAGCCTTTCATCACAACGCCAGCTGGTACACTGAAGTAGATGGGTCCCTAAAACACTCACCTAACCAGGGAAGTCTGTACTACAAGGGGCCCACACTCCAGAAGTTAGTTCCAGTTTTCTTTGGGTATCCCCTCGGATATGGTGAAGGCTTATTCCAACTTAGTGGAATATGGAGGATTTATGTTAATAGAGGTGCTAGCATAACTGACTTTCCATGTGGAGCAAAAGTTTAGATCATTACTTTACACCATATATAAAAATTAATTCCAGATGAATTCAGAATTTAAATTTAAAAAATACAGATATTGGGGATGACACGATAGCTCAACAGGTTGACAGCTTGCCTTGCAACAGCAAGGTCTGGGGATCTAGTCCCAGCCACAGCCTGTTTAGGCCCATGAGATGAACTGCAGTGCAACTCGTAACTGCCAGGATGTCTCAGGGACAAAGGTTCTGGCCTCCCATGTGGGAGGCCCACAGTTTGGTTCCAGGCCCAGGGCAGCCCCACATCCACCTGTGTGGAATGAAACCATATCACAACTAATAATGTACAACTATGGAGACTGCTCTGGGCCCTCCTTCCTTCTCTCTCTCTCTCTCTCTCTCTCTCTCTCTCTCTCTCTCTCTCTCTCTCTCTCTCCTCTCTCTCTCACCTTCTCTGAAGCAATAAAATAAATCTTTAAACAAGTTAAAAAATATATAAGTACAAATATAAAATATAATTGGAAGAATATTTGCATAATATTACAGTGGGAGGGAATCAGTATCCTAAAGAAGGTGGAAATTTAGAAGTCATCATGGAAAGAAAAAACAGGAATACTTAAATATTTAAATCAAAAGAAAAAATAAATAAAGATATGGTTAAAGACACTGTAAATACATCCTACAAAATGCAAATTAAACTATACTATAAATGTAATTTTAGTTATTAGAATGGCATTAGTTATCAGAATGCAAATTAAACTATAATATAAATTTAATTTTACTTATCAGCATTATGATAACTAAAATTATATTTAAGTTTTGGTTTAATTTGCATTTTTTAGAATGTATTGTAGAATTGTATACCTGGAACCTATATAAACTTACTAACCAATGTCACCCTAATAAATTTAATTATTAAAATAAATTAGATAAATAAAAAAATGACTCATGGATGTGTGAATTGCTACAACAATTTTGATAACTTATTATGTCAATATCTATTTAAAGTTTTTTTTAATGTACATATAATGACACAGCCATACCAATATTTTTAAAAGATTTATTTTATTGTTTTTGACAAAAAGAGAGAGACAGAGACAGAGAAAAGGGGGAGAGCCCAGAGCAGTCTCCATAGTTGGACATCATCAGTTTTCAACATGGCTTTGTTCCACACAGAAGGGAAGGGGGTTGCACAGGGCAGGAACCTAACCAGAAGCCTCCCGCATGGGAGGCACACCCCCACTAGCTGGGGTCCAAACCAGGGGCCTCCCACATGGGAAGCTCGCCCCAGTGAGAACTGAAATGGGGGCCTCCCACATGGGAAGCACACCCGAGTTCAGCATCTGGGTCCGCACAGGCCGGGACCAGGACTCGATCCTCAGAGCCCGGGTCTGCAAGGCAAATTCTTAACCCACTGAGCTATCCCAGCTTCTCCCATCCCAATATTTTTAAATTTATTCTATGAACATAAAGCAAAAGTTTGCTTCATAACACACATACACATATACACATATACACACACATAAACATACGCACATGTGTGCTTGTATGCGTGCTTGTATATGGTTGTCTGCAGTAAACTTGTGGTAATGAAAAACCTAGGAAGAATCAGAATGTCTAAAATATGTAAATCTACTGATTGAATTGTATTAATAGTAGTATATCCATGCTGTGATGGTTAATTTTATATGCCACATTGACTGGGCCACAGGGTGACTATATATTTAGTTAAATATTCTGGGTGTGTCTGTGGGTATGTTTCTGGATGTAATTAACATCTGGATTAATAGACTGAGTAAAGCAAATTTACCTTCTTAATGTGGGTGAACCTCATCTAATCAGCTGAAGGCCTAAGTAGAACAAAAAGGCTGACTCTCTTGAGAGTAAGTGGGAACTCCTCCTGCCTGTCTTTAAGCTGAGACATTGATTCTTTTGTGCCTTTGGACCATACCCAAACATCAGCTTTTTCTTTTTCTCAGGCCTGTCACCATTTAGACTGGAACTTACACCTAATTAGCTGTCTGGATCTGAGTACTTATGATACAAAATGGAAAATGTACTATGGGAAGTCCTGGGACATCAGCTTGCTGAATTCAGATCTTTCGACTTGTCAATCTCCATAATTGTGTGGACCAATTCCCTTATAATAAAAATAGGGGAAGCTGAGATGATTCCGTGGGTTGAGCACTCCTGCTGCAGCCCCAGGGTCCAAGGATCAAGTCCTAATCCTAGTCCCAGCCCTGGCCCATGCAGGCCCATGTGCTGAACTGGGGTGTGCTTCCCACCACAGTTCAATTCCTGGGCAGGCTCCTCATGTGGGAGGCCCTGGTTTGGCTCCCTCCTGGGGCGTGCCTCTCATGTGTGTGTGGGGCGGGGCTGGCTCACAGGGGCACTCCTCCCATGTAGGGTGAGCCCTGCCTCATTCCCACCCTGTGTGACCCTGGGTCACCTGTGGAATAAAACTATGTGGAAGGCTAATGGCATGCAGCTGTGGGGACTGCTCTGGGCTCTCCTCCTTTTCTCTGTCTCTCTCTGTCTCTGTCAAAAAAAAATCTTTAAAAAAAATAAAGAGCATAATTATCCCTAATTTTACTGTAAAAATTATGGTTTTCTGACACAGATTAGAATTCACTTTTTTTTTGTTCATAATATTAGTTAAAAAAAACCGTACTGACATGAGAATAAGGAAGCTTAGATTCTAGTCTACATTCATCAATGTGGCAACTATGGCAAGTTACTCACCTGCTCAGATATCATTATTCTATCATTTAAAGGGGATGGACTAAGTGATCTTTAAGATTTAATAAGCTATGATTGCATGGTAACCTCAAAATTATATAAATGTAATTCACGATTTTATTATGACTTTCATGTTCATAGATTCCACATTTTAAAAAACCTTTCAAATTCAAGTAGTTTGCCTCATTTTGTTTTTCAAGAATATACAGTATGTATATTTAGGGGAAAATTGTCACCTGTATATAATTATCTTAGACAAAAAGAGCTTGAAAAATCATTTCTCCAGGGTCAGATACTGGTAAATAGATAATGCAGGCAGGAAGGTATAATGACAAGAGCACAATTTAGCAGTCAAGAAGATGGATATAATCTGGAACACTTTCAAAAAGCTATTTAATGGATCTGAACATCATTATCCACATCTACAAAGTGAAGCTAATACTACCTATCATTCTATTTCTCTATTTATAATAATAGCCACAATTTACTAAGCCCACACTATTTGGCAATGTATTAAGCACTTTACACAATATTTAATTTAATTTTCACAATAAATCTTAGCTGCAGAAGAAAGGTGAGTTACTCTGTGACTCACTTTAGTAAAATGCTGAGCTACTGTACAAAGAAAAACATGTCTCTTATGGATGGTGCAAGACCTCTCTTTTGTAATCATGGGGTCTCTGTGATGTTTGAATACAGAGTTTATTGCAGCAGATGTGCTGGTAGCATAATAATGTTACTTTAGTCCCTTCAGGGCTAAATATCATTTTTCTTATTTTATTTTGGAAACTTCCAATTAGGAGGTCACTATGAGTAGTGGGAAATGTAATGCCAGATCATCACCCTGTTCTCTCTTTATACATTTGCTGGTGAATATGTATTGTAATTTCACTCTTTTTTGTATTTTCACAATGCTGCAACCACTCAATGTTTGTCAGCCACACTGTTCAGTGTCAGCCCCTTTGAGATCTTGCTTACAGGAAAGTTCATCAATGTACAGAGGACATTCTTTCACATAATACTTCCAAAACTTGTGTGATTTTCAATTTTACCAATATTAATAGGCAATGCTATTTTATTCCAATCCAAAAGCTGACAGAAATTAAAAAAAGAAATAGAATAAATCAAGCTAATTCTAAAGTTATCTAGAAGACAAATACATAAGTTCAGCCAAGAAATTTTTGAAAAATAACGGTGAGGAAAAAAACCAAACAGGAAATAACAGAGGAGTTGAGATTTGAACTGAAATTGTATAAGGGAGCTTCATGGGTTACAAGCACATCAGCAATCATGTTCACTCTAATTATAATCATAGCAGTGCTCACTGCAATAACTACAATTAGGTCATTGTTCACAACATTTTCCTTTTGCATATTTTAAATAGAAATGACTTATATTTTATTAAAATATGGCATTAACATTAAGCCATATCCTATTGGATGCTCACTCAAAAGCTATTATCCTGTGTTCTTGCTAATAAAACACTGTTTTGGGTAGCAACATGAGATAGTCCAGGAGAAGCAAAAAGCTTGAGGATAGAAACCATCATCCTATTAATAGGAATAGAAGGGTGGAAATAACTTGCTCCCTCAGTACATCAGTAAAATGCTGGGCCATCTTACAGACCACAGACTTCAGGGGTTTTTATTAAATAAACAAAACTTTGTTTATGCTTTAAGCCATTTTAGTCAAATTATCTATTACCCAAAGCTAAAAAACATTTCTAGTTCATATAAGTGATGGGGGTGGCAAAAAGTAAGCATTCTAAAATACTTTTTACTTATTGAAAAAATAAACAAATACACAAAAACCTGTCGATCCACATGATATAAACAATGTGTTTACTGAAAAGCTACTGATATTCCAAAAGCACATATGGAGATGAAGTGGAGAGAGTCACAGGGATTGGTCACAGGGATTAGAAGCAAAAAATTACTCAATCATAAATCAATTTTCCTGTTTTTATCATCAAAGTGAATTTAATGTTGTAAAATGACCAAACATTTCTTCTGATTATTTTCATGGTTCTATTCAATTGTATATGTGCACATGCATGAGTACACACATTCATACATGTGTATATGTGTATTTTATTTATTTAAAATTCATGTACACAGCACACATCTCTGGTATTCAATGAGTTTTATACATATATTATGACCACAAACCAGATTACTATAGAATTTTTCTGTTACCTGAGAAAATTTTCCCAATAGACAACAATTAATCTAATTTTTATCAACATAGATTAGTTTTAACTATGCTAGAATGCCATGTACTGTATGGAGATTCCTCAAAAAATTACGAATGGAATTACCATATGACCCAGCCATCCCTCTACTGGGCATCTACCCAAAACACCTGAAAACCTTAATCTTTAAAGATGTTTGTACCTGCATGTTCATCGCAGCACTGTTCACAGTGGCCAGAACATGGAAACAACCAAAGTGCCCTTCGATAGATGACTGGATACAGAAGATGTGGTACATTTACACAATGGAATACTACTCAGCAATAAGAAATGATGAAATGCAGTCATTTCTGGCAACATGGATGGACCTAGAGACCATCTTATTAAGCGAAATAAGTCAGAATGAAAGAATCTGGAAAAATATGACCTCACTTATAGGTGGAATATAAAACTGAAAGTTACAAAGACACAGAGACCTATGGACACACCCAATAACTTGGTGATTGCCTGAGGGAAGGGGAG
>PVKE010037045.1:0-16090 GCA_004027555.1 Craseonycteris thonglongyai | reverse complement strand
TGTCCCCAAACTGCTCCTTCTCCCTCCCTCTCCCGCTCTCCCCTTTTTCCTCTAACCTTTGTGTGTTGTTCTGCGTTGTGTGGTTCTCTCAGTTGAGGGTGCTTCTCAGGGTTTCCCCTGTGGGTTCCTTTTTGTTCGTAAGTCCCTTCCCAGGTAGGTGTCTGGGTTCTCCTCTCATGCCGCCATCTTCTCCATCCCCCCCAAATAAGAAATTTTAATGGGTCTATCTTAAGCCTAGAGCTCACTATAAATAGACTGAGGCTGTTGTTGAGAAGTCCTTATAGTTTAGCTTTAATCTTTGCAACAGATGTTGATTCTATGAGCACTCTCTAATTATTTTCCTGCCTAAAAATCTTCATTTCAGACTGATTTTCAGGGTAGGTAATCTAAGATGTCTTTTCTTTCTTTTAATTGTAACTATCTCACTCTAAATAGTCTAAATGTTTGATTTGCGTGAAATACTTTCTTGCCCTCAAATACTTCTTAATCTAGAAAAGGACAAAGAAAAAAGAGCATTTTTTCTATAAATTTAAAAGTACATACATTTAAGGAATTATTAAACAGAACAGATTTTTTTATTATTATAATAGTGCTTTCCTTTACTCTTTTTATTTCAGAGACTCCCAAAATTAATCACACATGTTCATGCCTATTAGCTATTATAAATTAACTATCTATAAATTAAGAATTTGGCATTTATCACAATCAACAAAAGCAAAAATAAGTAAGTGGGTCATCAAACCAAAGAGCTTCTGCTGAATAAGAGAAACAATCAACAAAATGAAAAAATCTACAGAATCTGAGAAAAATATTTGTGTGTCATGTAGTTATTAAGGGGTTAATGTCTAAAATATATAAAAACCCACACAACTCAATAGCAAAAATACACAATCCATTTTAAAAATGGGCAGAGCAATTAAATCACTTTCCAAAGAAGAAATAGAATGATCAACAGGTACATAAAATATAAATCAGAACCACAATGAGATATATAGCTTTACACCTATTAGAATTGCCATCATCAAAAAGACTAGAGATGAGTAATGATGAGGATGAGAAGAAAGAGGGATCATGTGCACTGTTAGTGGGAATAGTAAATTGTTGTAGCCACTGTGGAAAACAGTGTGGAGTTTTCCTAAAAAGTTAAAAATAGAACTGCCACACGATCCAACAATCCACTTCTTGGTACATGTGCTAAAGAATTAAAATCAGGATCTGCATTCATACGTTTTTTGCAGCATTTTTCACAATAGCCGAGCTATGGAAACAACTTAGTGATCCATAAATGGATGAACAGATAAAAAAAGATGTGGCATACTAGTATGTATAAAAATGAATATTATTCAGTCATGAGAAGGAAGAAAATCCTACCATTTATGCCAACTTGGATAGACATTAAGGGCATTATGCTAAGTGAAATAGAGAAAGATAAATACTGTGTGGTTTCATTCATATGTGGAATCTAAAAAAGCTGAACTCAAAAAAGCAGAGTAGAGTGGTGGTTACCAGGGATTGGAGGGTCAAAAAAAAAAAGAGAGATGTCAGTCAAAGAATACAAATTTCTAGTTATAAGATTAAGTCTTGGGGATCTGATGTAGAACATGGTGATTATAGCCCAAAATACTATATTATATACTGAAATGCCACCTAGAGAATAGACCTTAAATGTTCTCACCACACACACACACACACACACACACACACACAATGGTAATTATGTGATGTGTAATTAGCCTTAGCTAATCCTATGGCGGTAATCATTTTTTCAATAAATAAAGCTATCATATCAACGCATTGTACATCTTAAACTTACACGATGTTATATGTCAATTATATCTCAATAAAGCTGAAAAAAGAAAAAAGATAAAAGAAATTTGGTATTTATAAAGTCTGTAAAGAAATGGAAATATTTGATGTATTAACCCACTAGTTATAATGAATACCATAAAAAATTGAATTTTAATATCTGAGTTTATTCATAAAGAATAAAAAGAAACTGTACTACAATTGTTTATCTAAAAATAAAGTTATTTTACTTATGGTTTCCTCAGTTCATTCAAAGAATGGGCTATAATTGTTACTATGTGCCAAAGCAATATTAATTCAAAAGCAGGGGAAGGATCAGCCTAGTCACAAGCTTGGGTAATTTAGGGAGTTGCAGCATATTTTAGTTCTATATAAGTGTCAATTGTGATGTTTTAAATTTTTTCTAGCTATATATATTATGGATGTATTGTATACAGTTGTGTCCCCTTATCTTCCATTTCACTTTCTAAAATTTCAGTACCTATAGTTAACTATGGTCTGTAAATATTAAATGGAAACTTCCAGAAATAAACAATAGATAAGTTTTAAATTGGGTGACATTCTGAGTAGTGTCATGAAATCTTGCTCCACCTGCTCCTTCCCACCTGGGATGTGAATCATTCTTTTGTCCAGAGTATCCACACTGTATACACTCACTGCCCATTAGTCCTCTTGGTTATTAGGTCAACTGCTGAGGCATCACAGTGTTTTTGTTCAATAATGGCCCCAAAGCACAAGAGCAGTGGTGCTGACTGTTGAGATATGCCAAAGTGAAGCTGTAAAGTGCTTCCCTAAGTGAAAAGGTATGTATGTATGTATAGTCAGCATCACACAACAATGTTTCAGTCAAGGATGGAATGTGTATATGACAGAGGTCCCATAAGATTATAATGGAGCTGAAAATTTCCTGTATCAGCAAGTGATGCTGTGGCCATCCTAACATTGCAGGGCAACGGATTACGCATGTGTGGTGATGCTGGTATAAAACCCAGTGTGCTACCGGTCATATAAAAGTATAGCACATGCAATCATGTATAGTACATAATACTTGGTAAAGATAATAAACGACTATGTTACTAATTCATATATGTACTGTACTATACTTTTTGTCATTATTCAAGAGTGCACTCTCTCTACTTATAAAAAAATGATTGCTGTAAAACAGTCTGCTGTGTTACACCAGCAGCAGCCTCACATACTTTGTGTTTATAGTGTCTCTTGATTGACTCATTTTCTCTTGTGCTTGATTTAATCTCTCTCTCCTTTTGGTATAGTTACATACTGTACAGCCTTGTAGCTCAGGAGCAATAGGTAATACTATCTAGGTTTGTGTAAGTGTGTTCTATGATAGTCGCACAATGACAAAATTGCCTAACATTGCATTTCTTAGAAGGTAGCCCCATTATTAAGTGGTGTGTGACCGTATAGAAAAAAACATAAATATATATAGATAAAAACATAAATATAGGTAGATTAAACTGTGTGTATGTGTGTGTATAGTTCAGTACAATCCACGGTTTTAGGCATCCACTGGGGGTTTTGGAATGTATCCCTCATGGATAAGGGGTACTACTACTACATCATACTGGATACCTATAGTGTTTTTTTTATGTTAGGGCCTTTCTATTTATAACTGTGTGTTTAGGTAAATAGTGACAGTGGAAGCAAAATATATAGTAGCCTTCTACAAATCTCTCTGTGGAAAACACAAAAAGGAGATGTTCATCTGTTTTCAAATATGTTCCTGAACATTTTAGGGTCTATCTAAGAAAACTTAAAATTGTTTATGGATTAACATTTTGATATTTACTAGTTTAAAATACTGAAATGTGTGATTTTCAGCCATCTAAGAGAGAATTTTATACTAGGCAGTAATCTCTTAGCCAGACTAATGTATTAGTCTCTATATTTCCCAATGGTCAATTCACAATTATCCTTTTATTCTGCTTCTTGGGATTTTTCACACTGTTGATCACACTCTTCTTTTTAAAATACTTCCTTCATTAGGCTTCCAGAGAACCATTTTCTCAGTTCTCTTCCTACCTCATAGATTGATGATTTTTGGTCCTTTAACTGAATCATCTTCCTATATAGTTTTGTGTGTTTAAGGTTCAGTCTTATGCACCTTGTCTTCTAACCTCATTCCCTAATCAACTTCTTTCCTTCACAAGGTTATAAATAACATTTATATGCTAAAGGCTCAGGACTTTTTATTCAGACCAAAAGTATCCCCTGTATTTATAGTCCTATATGCATCTGTCTATTTTTCATCACCACTTAGATACTGAATCAGTAATTCAACCTTAATATGTCTATATGAATTATTCATTTCTTCCCCAAAATTGATTCTTTTTCAAGCATTAGTCATCTCAGCAAATGGTCTCTCAATTCTTCTTGTTTCATGAAGTTCCTGTAGACCTCTTCTTTAAATTGTATCCATTAGTATGTCTTGTCATCTCTACCTTGGAAACACCTTCAACATCTCACTTCTTTTCCTTACTTGCATAAATATCACCCTAATTCAAAGTACCATCTCCTCTAATCTGTACAACTTTACTTGTAGACATTTTTTTTCTCCTTCTACTACTGTCTCTCTGTAGTCTTTTCTTTATAGAGTAGCCAAAGTGACCTTTTTTAAATATAGAATAAATTATAGCATTTCTCTTTTAGAACACTTCTATCATAGTGTCCCGCTTCAAATATAATATGTACATTTTTCATCTATAATATATAGAACGAGTTATACCATTCTACAAGATATGGGGCCCAGTTGCTTTTTCTCTGAACTCATCTCTACATATCTTGTATATATAAACACAATTTTCTTACCTCAGCATTTCTAGGTTAGAAAATTTCTAAGGACATTTCTAAAACATGTATTGTTGAAAAAAAAAAAGAAAGAAAAAATACTGGCAGTACTTTAGGAGTAGTACCTCTGAGATTCATAAAACTCATTACTACCCCTAAAGGCAGTTCCAATGCTTGAGACAACAACCAGCTAAGTCTGGGTAAAGAGTCATAGTGGAAATAGATAACTCAGAACCAAGTGACATAACTAGCCTTTCCTACTGATGGGCAGTGCCTATAAAAGCAACCATCTCAATTAAAGCAAAAAATATTCTATCAAATGCATTTTCCTAAGTTTCACAGGTTAAGTTTGAGATAAATCTAAGGGGGATTTTAACATATGTAGGTAATTGTGGTACCAATATGTTTTGCTACTCAATTTGTTGCTTTTCTTCTTTTTTTGAGTATGAGTCTTAGGAAACAGATGATTAAGTTCACTATATTCCTCTTTATTATTAGCTCTGACCATGATTGTACACAATACTACACAGATGAAGATGTAAAAGTTTTGAGCTGTAATAAAATAATATAAATTATTTTTACTGAAATGAATTCAGGTAAGAAAATTATAAAGGATATAAGAATATCCATAATTTAGACAAACTTGTTAACATTTTGTGTATATATTAATATTTAAAGTTGGACTATCAGAACTTTAAATATTTGAAATGCATATTGGGTCCTAAAAATGTATTTTGCTTTTTTACTTTGGCAATTGGCCTATAGTGAAAAACTATTTCATGTGCTTTTTAATTTAAATATTGTGTGAATATTGATAAGAACATGCTTTCTGATTTTCCTATCAAATCTTAGGGGAGATTATTCTAATCAGTCTTACTATTAACAAAATTGATATTGCTATTTTCCTTTGGATTCTGGTTAAAGTTCCCATATCTGCTTTACTGCCTAAGTGGATGTGATCCTTCTGATAAATTGCAAGATCTACCTAGACTGCTTCTACTCTGGCCACCTCACTACTGGCCCCAGGAGAGCACAACTTTCACTTTTCCCTGTCTGTAGTTTCTTTTCAGTTGTGAAACTAAATAATATGACAGATGCTGCAATGTGCATATCCAACATTACCTCCTATGACTAGGCTAGCTTCAAAATCATTCGCAAATACAAAATCTTGGATTTAAATATATATATTTTTTTAATTTTTTAAAATTGTTAAATTTATTGGGGGATTTAAATATATTTAAATATTTGATAGTCATATTAAAAATCACAAAGCACTCTATAGGTTCAACACAATTCTCATCAAAATTCCAATGGCATTAGTATAGGACCACAAAAAACCAAATAGCCAAAGCAATCCTGAGGAAGAATAACAAAGCCAGCACATCACATTTCCTCATTTCAAATGATACTACAAAGCTATATTAATAAAAACAAATATGGCATTGGCACAATAATAGACATATGGACCAATGGAACAGAACAGAGAACTTAGAATTAAATCCCTCCCTGCCTGTAGCCAACTAATATTTGATAAGGGAGCCAAGAATATTCAGTGGGGAGAGGACAGTCTCAACAAAAAAATGGTCTTCTGAAAACTGTATAAACATGCAGAACAATGAAACTGGACACCTATCTTACACCACTTGCAAAAATTAAATTGAAATGATTCAAACAAACATAAGACCTGATGCCATAAAACTGCTAGAAGAAAACGTAAGGCAGCTCTTCTGCATTTTATTTGGCAATGATTTTTTGGATATAAAACCAACAATACAAACATCAAAAGCAAACAAATGGGACTACATCAAACTTATAAGTTACTGTACAGTGAAGTAAACAATTAGTAAAATGGCAACCTAAAGAATGAGAGAGAATTTTTTCAACCATATATCAAATAAGGGGTTAACACACAAAATATATCAGAAACTCTTAAAACTCAGTAACAAAGAAATAAGCAATACAATTTTTAAAAAATGAGCAGAGAACAAATAGATATTTTTCAAAAGAAGATGTACAAATGGCCAACAGGCACACACACACGCAAAGCTCAATATCACTAATCATCGAGAAACGCAAATCAAAACCACAATGAGATATCACCTCATGCCTATTAGAATGACTGTCACCCAGAAGACAAGAGAAAAGTGTTGGCCAAGGATGTGGAGTAAAGGGAACCCATGTACTCTACTGGTGGAAATGTAAATTGGTTAACCACTATTTAAAACAATAGAGAAATCTCTCCAAAACTTGAAAATAGATCTATTATTTGATCCAGCAATTCCACTTTTGGGTATATCTCCTCAATAATTGAAATCAGGATCTGCACTAATCTGTTCTTTGTAGCATTATGCACCATAGCCAACCTGGAAACAATCCAAGTGCCCATCAAATGGGTGAATGGATAAAGAAAATATTATATATACACACACACACACACACACACACACACACACACACACACCACACACACACACACAATGAAATACTATTCAATCACGAGAAAGAAAGACATCCCTGCTGTTCATGACAACATGAATGGACCTTGAGCATGTTCTTCTGAGATTACACCAGATCAAGAAAGACTACTGTATGGTACCAATTCTATGTGAACTCTAAAAATCCAAAGTCATAAAAACATAGAATAAAATGGTGGTTACCAAGGGAGAGGGTGGGGAAATAGGACAGATGACATTTAAAGATACAAACTTGCAAAGAGTAGAAAATAAGGCCAATAAAACTAATGTACAAGATAGTACAATATTGTATTAGAATCATCAAACTTGCTAGGAACCAAGAACTTAAATATTCTGTTAAAAAGAAATGACAAATAGATAATCCAATAGCGGTGTTAATTATGATTGCACTACAATTGCAATTATATTACAATGCATAAATGTATCAAATTAACATGCTGTGCACCTTAGATTTACACAGTTATATGTCAAATATGTTTTAGGAAAAAAAATTCCTTCTTCTTTTGTAAACACACTTTGATCCCCTCTTGTTTTTATACAGTGCCTTCCTTTACTAATACCACAGAGCCTCCTACCTAGGTTCAAGTTAGACTTGTAACAGTCAAGTCTCCCCTCATCATGTCTGCAGTATTGGACTTTTAATTTGTTTTATTTTTATTTATTTATTTGTTTGTTTGTTTGTTTGTTTATTTGACAGAGAGAGAGAGAGAGAGATACAGAGACAGAGAGAGAACTGAATTGGGGGAGCTCCCCAGTTCAGCATATGGGTCTGCACGGGCCGGGACCAGGATTCAATCCCTGGTCCTCGGCGCTGCAAAGTAAGTGCTTAACCCACTGAGCCATCCCAGCTTCCCCTGGACATTTAATTTGACTTAGTAACCAAGGATTAATTATTTCTGGGAAAGCTGGGATGGCTCAGCTGGTTTAGAGCTCACTTTGAAGCCCCAGGGACCAAGGATCAAGTCCTGACCCATGCGGACCCATACGATGAACTGGGGTGTGCCCCCAGTTCAGTTCTTGCTGAGGCCTATGTGGGAGACTCCTGGCCCAGTTCCTGCCCTGCACAGCCCCATGCCCACCTGTGGAGTGAAACTATATGGAAAACTAATGCTGTCAACTATGGAGACTGCTCTGGGCCCTCCCCCTTCTCTCTGTCTCTCTATGTCTCTGTCTGTCAAAATCAATAAAATCTTTTAAAAAAAAGAAAGAATTAATTATTTTTTAAATTTATATAGTTCTACTCACTTTTTTTCTTCTTGGCAATTTATTGTTAATTGTTACATTTTTGGGGAGGTGACATTGGTTGATAAAAATGACATAGGTTCCAGGTGTACAATTCTACATTACATTGTCTGTGCATTGCATTATGTGCTTACTGCCCAGAGTCAGCTCTTTTCTTTCAACATACATTGGATACTCCCTCCCTACTCCCTTCCTCCACTCTCCCACTCAGCTTCCCCTATACCCTCAGGTAACCACTAAACTATTGACTGTGTCCATGAGCTTTTGTTTCTCTGTTACTTTCAGTTTAATATTCTACCTATGTGAGGTCATATGTTTCTTGATTCTTTCAGACTTACTTATTTAATTTAATAAGAAGGCCTCAGGGTCCATTCACTTTGTCACAAATGGGTGTATTTAATCTTTTCGTATCACTAAGTAGTATTCCATTGTGTAAATGTACCACAACTTCTTTATCCAGTCATCTATCAAAAGACATTTTGGTTGTTTCCATGACTTGGCCACTGTGAACAGTGCTATGATGAACGCTGGGGTACATATATCTTTGTGAATTAAGATTTTCACGTTTTTGGGGTAGATACCCAGAAGAGGGATTGCTGGGTCATATTTTAATGCCTAGATGATACTCTATTTTATTTTATTCCTATTGATTAGGGAGTTTAAAGTTTTCATTGTACCAGGGGATACATTTTGCTATAGAATATATTCCTCTTTCTTTTGCTCTTTTCCTGGGATATTAAGCAACAACTATTTATTTCATCTATTTTTATAATTATAATACTTTATATATAGTAGGCTTTATTGGTAGAATAAGTTGTGAAATGTTTTAATTTGTAATATTTGAAATTTCTGCAGAAAAAAGATTAATCTCAGTAGTAACATTTGGTTTTATTTACATTACTATCATTTAGTATTCTGCATAAATTCGAAATTGTAGTTTACTGGGTATCTTTCTACTTTCTTTTTGATGTTTGGTATAAGGTGATTCCTTACTGCTTTCTTTAAAAGATAGTGGCTTCTCGTAGATTTTAACTTGGCTAATTCAAAATTAGTTAAGCTGAGGTTTGTTATATGAAGAATAAATAACCATTACATTAATTATATGAATGAAATAAGTTGTCAATATCAGATCTACAATTAATTGGCAGACCTGCAACTGTAGACTAAACCAGACCCTAAAGTCCAGAGTCTGAAAAGGCAACTAATTTGACTGTTCCATATTTCAGATTATGTTTCTATAAAATGGAAATGATATAAATTATTTTACCCAGTTATTGAAAGTAATCACTCTGCCGATCTAGGAACCCTCCCCCACACATACACACACCGAAAATTTGGCTTAAATATTGACACTGATGATGGCACACACACACACCCCAGAATGCTCTGGTCTGCCAAGCCCAATCTCCATATTGTTACATATCTGGCGGTCACTTGACCATCCTTGTATTACTCCCCCCTCAGCACTTGGAAAAATATGAATCATTCAATCTCTGGTTGGAGATGGGTGTATTTTTTCTGCAGCCTAAGTTTTTGCTATAATTCAGTTCCCTTAAGTCCCCACTTATGAATATAGACTGTCCCTAGCATCTATCTTGACCTTCTTTTCTCTTCTCTACTTTTTCTAACAGATCTTAGCTGCCCTATTGTATAAATGTCATGTATATGTCAATGTTTTTTAAGTATTAAAACTTGGATCATCAATTTATAATAATGAAAATACTAGTCATAAATTTTCCTTCTGATGTATGGTATTCATTCATTTCTGATATACTGATTTTTTAAGTGATTAGGGCTAACTTGATTGTAACTGTTGATGGATTAGTTTAAATTATGAAGTAATTTTCTTCAAACCTAAATACTATGAGTACATAATACATTTTCATAATTTTAGTGTATCTTTGATTTTGGAGATGTGTCCAGTGATAAATCTTTTTATAGCTATTTAAAGCAATCCCTGATTTACGAAAAATTATAATTATATCATAATGTCATTAGTAAAAAGCAATATTCTCCCCTTAAAATGGTATTAAAATACTTTTAAAATCCCTTTTCTTTTCTCTTTAGCACAATTTTACATTCTTAAGCAATCTGCAGAAGCTTTTTTAAAGGTGGTACTAGTGGCAAAATCAAATTTATTCTATTTTAAAGTATAGCTTGATTAGTACAATGAATAAAATGAGATTAATTACAGATGGAGTTTTGTTCTATTAATTTCATAAAAAATAAGCAGCATCTTTCTGTTATTATTACTGTACTTACCTTATGTAATTAGGTCTTTACTTAAGAAAACCAATTATGCTAATATTGATCTAATGAGCTCTTCCATGCAAATTAAAATTTCTGATTTTCATGATCTTTTACCAATATCAAGAAGCGTTTTGATAACATTTGGTATTTCAATAAATTTTAGAAATTTTAGATATGTTTAGAATTATTGAGATCATCATTTTCTTTATTACAGGTAATTCAAAATACTTTGTTTTTTCTTTAGCTAAGATTACTATTTCCATCCTGTTTTGATACAATAAATAAAACAGAATTTCCAGGTCCACATGAACAATGTAAGTAAGTCTATTTATTTTATACGAAATTTCATATCCTACCTACCTGCTTAGTTAGTTCCTTTCTCTATTTGCAACTTTTGTTGTTCCTAACCTTTAATAAGGTTTTGTTTTCAATGAGATAAATATATCTTGTTGCTATGGTATTACTAATAAATACATGACATGCTTAACAATAAAATCCAAATTGACAGAATCCACTTATGTACAGAACTTCTAGAGAATAGTATGTACCAAAGATGTTATTACGTATGGTGCATCTTATGAGCAAAAGACAAGTGTTCTGAGGTGTACTAAATTAACCTACCCTAACTGGACGTCTTTAGTCACTGGTATTTTCTCATTGTTATAATGTTTGTAAAATAGCCATTCATAATCAGAAGGGTTTATTCCTCACACGCAATTAATAATGAAGTAACTCTAGCTAGAAGTTTTCATTTTTTCCTAGATTTAGCAGCACAGGGTCCCCTTCTAGGGCAAAAATTACAATATGATTGTCTTCCTTCCATGCAGCTGCCTTTAATAGCCTCTCTTTGCCAAGTTCTCAGGCTAGTCAAGGGTGCTCTGCAGAACTGTTTACCTGCACTTTGCATAATTAAAAGATGCTGTTGTTTTCTCCTTGACTCGCCTATGGGTTTAGACAACTGTTTTTCCAAGAGGCAGTAAATTGATAAACAAAAAACCAGCACCTTCTGGATAGCTGTGTTAATAGCACAAAATATATTTTATTAAGTTTTACCATCAATATGCTAATTGCTTGATCTATTTTTTTTTGCATAAATTCTGTTCAGTAACATTTTTATAGATAAACATTTTATTTTTTTCCTGCAGTGAAAAAATCTTAGTCTACATGATCATAATAATGAAAATAAATATAAAACATGTATCTTTCTGTTTCCATCATACTATCATTTACATAATTTGATAACACTGAAATAATTGGAGGAAACAGGTGTAACTGAATAGATGTGTAGGTAATAATACTGGATGTTTACTCTAAGCCGATTTGAAGTTTTCATAAGGGCCATTAAGAATGTCTGTGTGTTCCTACCATTTGTTTTGCAAAAATTGGCACTGATGACAATTAGGCACAAACACCAAATCAATATATACAAATGTTGTTAAATAGCAGAATGTAGTGTGAATTTTTATTTAAGTAAAAATAAGTAAGCCCTTTCATTCTTCTTACTAGCCTTCCAAGATTAAAATTCAGTTCATCACCTTATGGTGTCATATGAGGTAAAGGAAAGCAGTTTAGATGTGTTTCTGGTCCCACAAGAGGTAAAAGGCCAATCTTTGCAATCAGACGAAATTAGGTTCAAATTCCAACCTGTCTCTAGCTGCTCCACATGACAAATGTCACCTAATTATCCGAATCTGGGGTTATTTGTAAAACTGAGATAAATAGTAGGCATGTCAAAAGATGTTTGTGCAAATTAAATGAGATGCTACATGCAATCTTTTAAAATACACTGAGTTTATTGCACTGTCATTGTATAATTACTAGAACACGAAAGTTATTTCTGTAAAATATGTTCTTACAAACCACATTAAATCTGTTTCATTCTTTTTTTCATGGTATATATGTTCCACATGTATGGTTTTTTCACTAACCTAGAAATGTGACTTAAAAAAATTGTCTTTGCCTTTTCCCTTTTTTTCCATACTATTGATAACGTCTCCTATTTGTCTACTAGAATTTTACTTATAGTCTTTTTTAAAAAAATTTCACTTCACAATGTATAATTTCCTTATTTTTTTTCTTTGATCCTCTAGATCAGCATGAGATAGTTAATCTCTTCTACATTATATATATGCCTTTGTATTTTAGTTTTTGTCTCATTTTTTTTAATTGCTCTTCAACTAAGGATTTAATTCAGAAATCATACTGTATGTTTCCTCTTTATACAAGAGTCATGTATTGCCTGAACATATTATAAGAAGTAATAAGTATGTGTTCATTGAGTTGCTAAATCATTAAACTCTCGAAAAATATTTTATGCTCTATAGAAAATGAAACCTCCATCTTCTTAGAGAACAAAAGTGGGGTATACTTAAGCCACACCTATGGCTTATTACTTTAATAACCATCTGCATTTGATTTAGTAACATCTAAAAAGGGGAGAAATTAAAATATAATATAAACAACAATTTGTAAGGTAACCAAATTTATACTTATTTTTAGATATGCAGATGTAGAAGAACATAAGATTCAGAAGAGTTAGACAATGTAAATTAAAGTTAACTAGAATTTACTCCACAAAACACGTATATTTTTTGTGGACATACTTCACTACATTTTCATACGACTTCAGGCTCTATACACACACACAGCATATCCCTTTAGTCATTATTTTATATTTCTTTATAATGTTTGAAACATACCACAAAATTCAGCTTCAAATTATTGTAGTAAAAATTTATCAAAAATGCAAGTAAAAGTAATTGAATCCTGCATTTGTTAGAAGCACTTTCAGGTACATATAAACTAACTTTTTGTTAAGTTTTAAAATTCTTATACTTATAATATTAATCAACTAGTATTCATTTCACCGTTCTATAGAAATATTTTACATTTTTTATGATTTAGATTATTGTCTTTTTTAATTTTAATTTTTTGGTTCATTTAAACATAGGTGAAGACAACATATGCTATCCATATTTTAGTGAGAAATAACATAAATAATCCTCTTGAATATTTAAGAATAAAATAAATCTCTAAAAAATTTATACATGTTTAGAAGTCAGTGTTGGTTCATTAATCAACAACCTTTGATTTAACCTTACTGCTTAGTACAACCTCAGTGCAGATTCTTTACACCTGCCTTTTAGACTTCCTGGTGACTGACTCTACCCTACCTGGTGGCCCTTAATGGTCTAAATCAGCTCTGTCCAGTAGAAATATAATGTGGGCTACTTATGAATTTTACATTTTCTAGTAGCCACACTAAGAAAGTAAAAACAGGTATAGTATAAATAATACCTTTTATGCAATTTGTAAAAAATATGTTATATATTTTACATCTTTGAAATAGGATTCGTATTTTATACTTAAAGCACATCTTAACTAGAACAATACATTTTCATTAGGAATACCTGACCCACATTTGCTTGATATTGCCCTCCTCATATGACTACATCATCTTAAATTCCCTTCAGTAGTGTTAAATCATCTGTTCGCCAAAACCTTGATAAAAAAAAAAACATGTCACCAAACTGTTTTGCCACCTGCAGAAGAAATGATATCTCAGTATAATTTATTAAATTTTATATTTTTCTTATGAGCAAGACTAAACCTTTTTTTCATGTGGTTAAGTTCCATTTGCATTGCTTTTCCTGTTAACTGTCTCATCTTTACTCTAGTCCATTTTTAATAGGGCTTCCTGTCTTTTTGTTCTTTATTATTATTATTATTTTTAGTTCACTATAAAATAGGGTAATAAAACATTGTATGAATCCATTTGATTTTGATCTCAGTCACTGCTTATGCTGTGTAACTGTCTTTTTTCACTTTTTACTTATATGTATTTTTTTTCACTGAAATTATTTCCACTTACAGACCTATAGAACATAGCCAGAAATTTGATAGAAGTTTTGAGGCTTTGCGACTTAAAAAAAAAATTATGTCTCTGATTTTCAGTCTCCTTGTGAATAAAACTTTTTATAGAGACTTATCTAAATATGATTTGCAGAAAATGACCAAAACTACAAGCAAGAATACAGGATATTAATATATATTTCTGATAAATCCAGGTTGAATCTCTCTGGCTAATTTCTGTGGTTAGCACTGTCATTCAGCCATGGCATTATTTAAATATTTAAAGTGCTTCTAAAAAGCAACATGCTTCTCTGTGAGGTCACAGTTTTCACTCTGACCATTTTTATAAATGACATCACTATACACATTCTCATTAACTATCTGGATCTTGAAGGAATTTGAAGATATTTGACTGTGTGAGTATAGCTAAGTGCACATATGAGGACTGTCTGGAAAATATCTAGCCATGTAACTGTTCTTGTTATATTGACAATGGTTGAATTTTTTTTTTAATCCTTTCCCTCTCTTTTAAAAATAACATAAAAATTTCCATTCTACTTACTCTCCAACATCACTGCTCTCATTAAAAAAAAAAAAAAAAAGCTTTTAAAAGCCTGTCAAGCTACATGAATTAATTTCTAGAACGTTTATCCCCAAATGTAAATTTGCCTTGTGTTATACGGACATACAGAAAGATAAAAGTGCTTTAAAAAGTGTAAAATCAAACTATATTTAGATATGAAGGGTTAGGTGTAGGGAGGAGAAAGCAAGAGTTCACAAAACTATGTTTCTCTTAAAACAGCTGATTTTGTCTCTAACACTAATGTTTGTCTTTTTCTAGAATTCTTTATTGTAAATCAAAAATTTATAAAGTGCTTACAGACAGTTTCTATTCCAACACTTGTCTGAAGTATAGTAAAAATACTTTAATTCTCATTATGGATCATCAAGTCTGATTTTTTTGATTCCTAAACAATGTCTTGCATTAGAAAAATAAAACACAAAAAAATATTTTATATGCAGGTATCTTCAAACACCAATGTTCATGTAATATTCTCTATTTCCAGTTGATCATTTTTTAACAATCAAAAAATAGATTATATTGGGAAAAGCCGGGACGGCTCAGCGGGTTAAGCGCTCGCTTTGAGGCCCCGAGGACTGAGGATCGAATCCCGGCTCCGGCCCAGGCGGACCCACATGCTGAACTGGGGAGTTCCCACAGTTCAGTTCTCTAGCTGTCTCTGTCTCTGTCTCTCTATCTGTCAAAAGTAAAATAAAAATAAATATGCACTGAAGATAAAATAATTACTCTCTATAAATATAAAAAGATATAAAAAAAAATAGATTATATACCATTTATCTTGATATCTTGCATAAATATTTCTAATATTATATTATTTTAATGTATAATTAAAAAAATGTAAAAGTTTTGCACAAGAGACTGTTTTTATTAAGTTTATACAATAATTTTGTGTTTCTTTTAACTCAGAAATGATATCTATGCTTTATATTTATGTAAAATATCAAGATAAATGGTATATAATCTATTTTTTTTTATATCTTTTTATATTTATAGAGAGTAATTATTTTAAGAAATTTTAATAGAAACCTTTTATGGTTCCACTTTTACTATCAAAAGACTAAGAGCATTTGTGGCA
>PVKE010037044.1:0-16090 GCA_004027555.1 Craseonycteris thonglongyai | reverse complement strand
CCTCCTCTCCCTCTTTCCCTGTCCCCTCCTCCCCCTCCCTCAGGCAATCACCAAGTTATTGAGTGTGTCCATAGGTCTCTGTGTCTTTGTAACTTTCAGTTTTATATTCCACCTATAAGTGAGGTCATATTTTTCTGGATTCTTTCAGTCTGACTTATTTCGCTTAATAAGATGGTCTCTAGGTCCATCCATGTTGCCACAAATGACTGTCAACAAGACAAGGGATAACAAGTGCTGGAGAGGCTATGGACAAAAAGGAACCCTCATACACTGCTGGTGGGAATGTAAACTGGTACAACCACTATGGGAGGCTGTATGGAGATTCCTCAAAAAATTACGAATGGAATTACCATATGACCCAGCCATCCCTCTACTGGGCATCTACCCCAAAAACCTGAAGACCTTAATATTTTTTTTCTTTTTTTATTCAGGACCTCAAAGAATTGGATTTTTGGATGGTGCCCATCTACATTCATGAGGGCTATCTGCTTTACTCACAGATAAACACAGCAATCATATTATTCAACTATCTGTGTGTCCTGTGGTTCAGTTATTTTGACTATCTATTTTGACAAGTCTCCCCCCTTGTCAAGTTGGCACCCATATATACCTTTTTAAACCATACTTAATCTCCAAATGAAGACATTAGCAAGGTAATAGCTGTACCTAACATGATCCCGCTATCCTGTGTACAACCAAGAACATACTAACTGCTTCCTCAGAAGAGAAAGTTAAGTTTTTTTAGTGATATTTACTTGGCTCATCAATCTTCTCTAATTTAATACTATGATGTAAAATCAACACTTCTTAAATTCTGTGATATACTCTATACATCTTGTTTTAGGGGTTGTGAAGATGGGACCTGAGGAAAGTCAACATTTCCTTACATGGTAATTATCTCCAGATAAGCCATTGTAGTTTTTTCAGGCAATATGGGTTAATCCCCTTACTTCTGGGAGTGGAGAGGCCAATATCTTTGGGGTATTGAGGCTGTTACTACTTGAGGTGGGGCTGCTTCTACCACTGGGAGAAGAAGAGAGTTTGCTTCTGCTGAGGCGGGAATCCACTTCCACAAGAAGTGAGGAGACCTCTTCCACTGTCAAAGGCTCATCAGAAATTGGACCTCAATATCCCCAGCTTCATCAAATTCTTCTCATACATCCCCACTCAAACTTACAGGATCCCATTCTTTTCCAAGCAATGGCCTCACTTTAACAGTAAACATCCTGCAAGACTGGGAGCTTAACTTGTGTGTAATTCATCCAGTCTCAGAATGAGTCTGTATTTGATTTTTAGTAATCACAGCCCTGAAGTTACAGGAGGTGTGGGTCTCCTTCAAGGCACTGCTAGAAGCATTTAGGTCATTTATAAGAAGCTTGAGCTGGGAATTTGAATCCATGAGCTCATTCTTTTCTTTCATCAATTTATCCAGTGACATTAGGAGTCACTATTTAACTTTAACTTATGTGTTAGTTTTTTTTCAAAATTGCTTGAAAATATTATATGCATAGTTTCCCAACTTCTTGCTTCATGTAAGTGATTGTTTAGGAGTCTCCAATATTCTGTTTATGTCTATAAACCATTGTCAATGCTCTCTTTTTACTAATAGAAATAGAGTGAATAACATCTTTAAATCTAATCAAGTTAGAGAATAAATTTTAGAAACCCCAAAACTAATTTCAGAAACCCCAAAACTAATTTAGAAAACTGAGACTTAAAATTGTATCTCTAAAACCACTCCCAGTATTAAAATATGTATTAGTCAAGGTTTTCCAGAATAACAGAAACAGTAGAATGTATATTATATAATATATAACCAATAAGAGATATGGATTTAGATAAACAGGTAAGGTATTGGCTCACGTAATTATGGAGGCTGAGAAGTCCTATCATCTGCTGTTTGCCAGCTGGAGAGTCAGTAAAACTGGTGGTGTAGTTCACAGGCTTGAGATGTGAAGAGTAAATGGTATAGATTCAAGTCTAGATCTGTAGGCCTAAGATTCAAGAGTATTGGGGGCAGAAGAAGATAGATGCTCCAGCTCATTAGTATGGCAGAGAATGAATTTAAACTTCCTCTGCCTTTTTGTTCTAGTCAGGCCCTCAATGAATTGGATAATGCCCACCTACATTGAGAAAGGGCATCTGCTGTACTCAGTCCACCATTTCAAATGATAATCTCTTCACTCACAGGCACACCCAGGAATAATGTTTAACCAGTTACCTGGGCATCTCTTGGCCCAGTCAAGTTTACACATGAAATTAACCATCATCTATGGATGTAGGGCATGTTGTTCAGAAATATCTTTCACTCTAACATTCTCAGTGTGTTAGACACCTTATCAGTGGTATTGCCATATGTTCTGATAATATGCAGCCAATAGGCAAGGGAGCTATATAATTCTATTATTCAATATTTTTATTGTTCCTCCATTCATTTTTAAATAAGTAATTGTCCAATTTTGGGGTATGATGATTCTGTGCTTCTTAATTATAATTTTGTTTTCTGCAAAATTATCAAAAAATTACATATTGCTTTTTTGACCATGAATTTTTAAACATTAAAAAATGGAAGATTACATGTACATAATGATTATAGAGTAGACAATCTGACGTTAGAGTGCAAGAGTTTAGCAAGTATGTGTACGTGTGTATGTATATTTTATAAAATGCTTAACAAATGTATACTCTCAACTTCTCTGTTCCTCATTTTTCTCATCTACAAAAATGAGGGATTCAATTGAATGATTACTCACAACTATTTTCATTCTTTAATATTTGATTCTAAGTATACATTCATTTGAAACTCATGGTCATCCCCAAATTTTATTTTTAATTCTTTTTCTTTGTTTTCTAGTTCATTTGTTGTCCCCACCATCCATATAGTTTCACAAGTCAGGAAGAATACTACTTGAAACCTCTCTTTTTGCTTCTCTAATACACCATCATCTCCTGTTTGGATTCCTTCCTAAATTTCTTACAAATGGGCCATATCTACTTCTTAACAATAATTCAGTTTATGAGGCTATTTTGCTTGGACACCTAAAGTAAACTCCGAAGAGGTCTTTCTAAATCTTTTCTTACTCCATTCCAACCACTTCTTATATGGCACTCAAAGGGCCCTTTTAAATTTAAAATATGCTAATATTACATCTTGCTTAAAACATTCCATTGTGAATAAAAACCTATTCCCATAACTGATCTTTCAAGTCCTGATTACTACCATGTTTCCCCAAAAGTAAGACATTCCCTCAAAATAAGACCTACTTCATGGAACAATAAGATATCCCCTGAAAATAACATCTAGCGCATCTTTGGGAGCACACCTTAATATAAGACATTGTCTTATTTTGGGGGAAACAGGGTATAAAATCAATTTCCATCTGTTTCTTCACTTCATCTTGTTTTATTTACTGCCCCTTCTTCCTGTTTCTCTTCAGTATTGCCACATTGGATGTCCTTTGGTTCCTCAACATACGCTTTCTTATATTTCAAAGTTTTTCGTATTGTCTTCCTTCTGTCTAGACCACATTATTCCCTGCATTCCTCTTCCACTATCAGCTTTTACTCATTTTTCTGATGTCCACTCCAAAAACACTTAATTAGGTGAGACTACTTTGAAGATCTGTACTAGACCAACTTACTATCATACATTTTTTATTTAAACTGCTAGCACTCATAAAAGCCCTAAATGTTACATTAATCATAAATATCTGTCTCTTCCATTAGACAGTACGTCTTATGAAGGAGAAATTTTGTTTACGGTATTTCATTCACCACCATGACACTTAGTGTATTTAGACACAGAGGAGGACCCCTATTGGTAAATGCTGGCAATGTCTCCTGCATGATAGATAGCAAGTCTTAGCAGAGTACAAATTGTTCATCCTCATGAAACCATTTCATTAAATGGAGTAGTGCAGGATAAACTGTTTATAACCTGCTATAGTCACTTACAAATTCAACAGGTTGTCAATAGTTCCATTGCATTACAAAAACCTACAACAATTTTTTTAAACTGCATAGAAGTGCTTTATAAAACTCTACAATTCCCACTATTTTTATTCTGTTTTCTTTGCTTTTTGTCTTATTTTTACTAAAATAATAAGCCCATCATCATTTAGAAAACATTATCTCTATGTACTAATATTACCATGACCATTTCCAATGACAGCATATTTTAAGCTGTTAATTTGGAGTACCTCTAAGGCAAAGAAGAATAGAACATGAGCCAAGCCAGAGTAACCCTGGTAATAATGGAATGAATATGTTTTATATATCTTGCTAAAAATTTTTTTGTATCCTTCTTGGTATCATGATATTTTAAGAAGCTAAGCTCACGCATATATGTGGGGAAAATGACACTAATATTTCATTATTTCTTTTTTTCATAGTTCATGAAGAGAAATGGCAGATCACTGCTCAAAAATGAGAACTTGCAATCCTTTCAGACCTCCCTGTGGAAATGTTGTTGAGTCTCATCTTAGATGTGAAGGCAGTTGGGTTTTATGGTAGATGTAGAGTATCAGCTATTCATTAGTTATTTATTTCACTGTTTCATGACCCACCCCCCTCCTTTGTTATTTGGGCAGAAAGATGAGTGATAATATTATGCCTTATTTTTATCATAGTCACTATAATTTCCACCATGAACAAATGAACCAAGAATCACTAATTCAGGAGGTTGATCAATAACACTTTACATCCAGTACTCAAACCTACTTTCATATGTTGTGTCATGTGTGGTAAAAGCCACCCATTTCTCACTTTTAGCATTCAGAATTTCAACAGAATGTTTTCAAATTAATCTTTGAAATAAATAAATTTATTATTATAATTTATTATTAATATGAATGAGTTTATTGAACTTAACTGATATTTTCTTTGTTATTATGCTATTTACTTTCTTCCATTACAAAACAATCAGTACAGCAGAGTTTGAAAACTCCATCAGACTATTCTTTCTCAGTAACTGAGCATAAATTTTTCTAGCAGAACTAGTTCTTAAAAGTTTTTCTTTTTAAAAAATATTTCTTAACAATAAACATTCAAGCCATTTATTTTTTTCCAGTTTTAATTTCATTGAGCACAGTGAATAAATCAAAGGGAAAAAAAACAGTCTTGGATGAAACATGTAATTCATGAAGAATGATGAAGTGGTTTCTAGTGTATAAAGGTTTTGATGAGAACTATCACTTTCACAGTTCACACTTACCGGTAACACTTAAATGATTTCATGTACTACATTTTCTACCTCTCTCTTTTATCAGAGTTTTAAGTTATGCATCAAATTTCTGTTTTTATCCACAACTCTACATTCTCAATTGGAATTATATTTTTAAAAAGGACATATAAATTGATACTAAATGAACCACATTTATTATTCCATAGTTTCCAGTAACTCTTAAGATACCATCTTTGTATCTTGTAGGTACATAGAAAAATCAAATAGAAAAGAAAGCCTTAAGGTAAATTTTTAGACAAAGTTGTCATCACTGGGTCAAAGGATACTTCCAATTAAACATTTGATTTATAATGTCAAGCTTCCTACTAGAAACTTAGTACAATTTTACACTTCCACCAGTAATGAATATGAGGCCCTATTTGTCTTCTTGTGCCAGCATCAGTGGATTCTACTTATAAAAACCTCCTATTTGTGGGTGAGAGGTTATGGGGAAAATAATCTCTAACTATGAAGGGCAGGCTTACAGATTTAAAGAGAAGGTACTGCAATCAGATAAATTGCACCTGTACATGAAAGCCATGGAAAGAGTGAGGGCCTTTGTCTTGGGTATGATAACTAGGTAGATAAAACATGCTAGTACAAATGTAAGCTTCTAGTCCTTTTCAACAATTGTCTTCTCCATAATGAGACCATCAACAGACTGTCAAAAATCTTAATTGATTCTTTTACAATGTTTCCAAAGACATCAAGTAGAAATCCCCCCCCCCCATTTGTTTGTTTGTTTGTTACTTACATAGTAGTTTTTAAGTGACTTGTCTCAACACTAGGGAAACAGTATATCTAAATGGTTGAGAAAGAGAGAGCCTTAAGGGTCAAATAATTGATACATTAACTCTGAGTCCTTCTAATTCTTCTGAGTTGAATCAAATCTATTAATTCCTGAAAGTAAATATAATAATTTTGATCTGTTTGGGCCATTGCAAATACTTCTCTTGGAATTAGTTCATAGAGTATGTTTTCTCGTCTCCTCTGTGATTGTGCCAGTGGTCCTCAAATTTCTTTGGGTATCGAAGTCACCTGTAGACTTTGGTAGACCAGGGATTGCTTGGCCTCACCTGTGGAGTTTCCAACTCAGTACCTTTGAGGTTGGAACCCAGAAAATTGCTGCACTTGCATTTCTAACAAGTTTCCAGGTGTTATAGATGATGCTGGTCTCATGGACTCAGGACCACATTCTGTTACTTTGTGTTTTGTTTAGATGTTTCCCAAAGACAAAGCACATGATGAATTCAAGCCTCTGCTTCTCAGTAAATTACTGCCAATAATAAAACTCATGAAGTTGCCTCCACCTATTAATGTAAAATTTCAATTATATCTTTAGTTCAGTGCTACTAATTGTTTTTGGCTTGTTGGATATATTCGTAGACATTTTTAACAGGAAGTATAGAGATCAATTGTCAAAGCTAAAAAATCTCGTTACCATATTAGTTAGGAGTCCTAAGTTTCTTTGCAAAATTTGAACATATGCAGAAACTTAATTTGTGTCTTCTGATTGTAAGTTTGATGTTATATTTATGCTTTGGATATAGGTAATAATGTACTATAACTTAATCCTGACAAATGATAATAAAAACAATTATTATTATTATTTACATATGGTAGTATTTATTTCTTACAGTATAGTAACAAGGTTGGTTGCAAATTGGTCTCATACATGCAATCTCAATCCTCATCACAAATATGATGAGTTGGCTTTATTTTCCCATTTTAGAAGTAAAATTGTTGCTAAATTATAGTACATGAATGGCCAAGCTCATGGCCACATTTTCTAATTCCTATTTCAGTGTTTTTCTGACTATACAACAGGTCATGCATTAGAAAGACTGGGGTGAACAATACCATTGAAAAATTAATTAACAAAATATGCCCACCTTTAAAATATTGGGGTGAAGAATTTTATTTACCACATCATACTCGACTCTAGTCTCCTCTAAGTTATTAGAGCAGAAAGCCTCCTATTTCCTGTTGTTGTATAAGCCAATTTAACCTTAAATTTTGCATTTACAGTGGTGGACACTATAAAACAGAAATACCATTACTGAACATTTTGACATTATTTATATTACATTCAAAATGCCAGTGAAGACTGTGTGTGTGAGATATTATGTATATGTATATATGTGTGTATAAAAAAGATATCTATACATATATATATATATAAAGATATCTATATGTTTTTTTTCTTTATTTCAGTTTTTTTCTCTTTCTGAAAAATTCCAGTTTGCCTCCGTTGTTGGCTTAGCCTAATAAAAGAGGGAGGATTAAATGCATTGAACAGGTATGAAAGTTGTCTATATTTTCCTTAGTCTTCTTTGAAACTAGTTCAGTTTCTGTGGCAGAGTGCCTTCTCCACAATTCCTTGTAGTTTTAACGTGGAAATTCCATTTCTAACCACTCCCTTTTTAATCAAGATTTTTACTGTACAAACATTTATTCTCTTCTTCAGCAAAACTGCTATAAAGAGCTTTCTCCTACCCAATATATTAACTGAAAGTGGATGTGAGACTTCATAAATTATGAAAGGGTAACATCAAAGATTGGAGTTCTGAACATGCTTTTACTGATGAATGGGATTTTCAAGCTTTAATGGTATGTTTTCTACTGTAAGCTTCTGGGACTTTTACTATTTAGTTATTGAATTGGATGAGGATATATGGTTTTTATTTGCTAATGAAAGATGAAATTGGTTGCTATGAGATCAATTTTATTCTGCTTTCTAAACATATTTTACTTCTTAATACCAGCAGGAGAGCATTTGGTCTTTTACTGAGTTGGCAAGGGTCTGTTAACTTGAAATGGAGCTATTCTAGCATTGTTTAATTTATATCTTCTAAACTGAAACTTTCTGTTTTTCAGAGTTTATTTTTATTGCTCAGAATAATAGGGACAAGCTGGTCACTGAAAGCCATTAATTATAATTTTAAATAGATTATTTAATTGCAAATAAGTTATTATAGGTTCCCTTTTGGGTGAACGCCCCTCCTCTCTTCTCTGAGAACTGCTTCTTGCAGTCTCATTTGTACCATGTGATATTGTCCACTTGACAATTACTTACTGATTTAGTTGAGTTTCTGCTGAATTTTCAAAATAACCTGGAGTAACTCACTTATTATTTTTCTGAAATGTTGAAATTAACTATTTGAAACATCCAGGTTTTTGTTCTTGTGTGTTTTCTAGATAACTTTCAGCTATACAATTCAATGATTAAATCCTGTTAAATTAACAGAAATTAGTGAAGATGATTTACATGTAAATGACTCCTAAATATGCAAGACTTGGTTATGCACAAGTGCAAAAGGCTAAAATAAAGTAAATTTTATAATTAGCGCTATATCTTTACCTCAGCAATGTACAATACAAAACATTTTTTTTCACCTCTTTGACAAAGTTAATAGTTGTTCTTGGATAATACTGAAATTGGCAATTTGCATAGTAATAAAATATGTAGTCTGTGAAGCCAGACTGGATTTTATTACTACTTCTGCCACTTCCTAGCTACGTGCCCTTGGAGAAGACACTTGTACACACTATAATGCAATTTCTCTAAAATGGGTAGAATAGTAGTGTCTGTCTTCATAAGAGTCCTGTGACATGTAAATGCATTAATAAATTCAAAGTGCTTAAAATAGTATAGCACTTGACACATAGGAAGCACTCAAGAAATTACAATTCTTATTATAATTACTTTTATTATTATTTTGAGTTAGAACTACTTATGCTAGGTTTTCCCAATTATTTTTCTAACTAAATAAGTTTAGAATATGGTTACAATATACAAGTATACCATATATAGACTATGGAGTTTTGCAGCTTTATTCTAGCATAGATTCATCAGGGAACATGTCTTTTATTCAGAATTGCCTCATGATGACAAATTGGGTTCCACTTCAATCTGGAAAATTTCAGATGAACCAGATTGAAAAGGAATCTAGCCAAGCTTACATGACACTCACAAATTATATTCTCATTAACAATACAAAGCTTCCTGATCCATGTGCCAAGACTTTTGTGCAGGAAAAGACAAAGCAGCTCTTTAGAAGAATTTAGCACCATTGCAGAGCTACTTAGAAATACAGCATGTACTATTTGGCTGCAGAATATCAGCTTTGTTGGGAAGCTTGGAAACAGAATATCACTATGTTCCACAAGGTGTTATATAGCACATTTGGTGAACTGCTCTTTATGACGCTCTAAAGAGGTGATCTGTGTTTGGGTCAACATAAGTTTGTCTCTGCATTCTCTGTCCAATTCTGACAAAACCTCCTTAATCTCAAGATAATTTTACTTTTAATTCCAATTTACTTTTTTTAAAAAAATGTATTTTTATTGTTTTTGACAGAGACAGACAGACAGACAGAGAGAATGAGGAAAGCCCAGAGCAGTTTCCATAGTTGCACATCATTAGTTTTCTACACAGTTCCATTCCACAGGTGGGCATGGGGCTGCACAGGGCAGGATCCAGGCTAGGGGCTCAAGGCTGCACAGGGCAGGAACCAGCCAGAGCCTACGGCATTGGAGGCACAACCCCGAGAACTAGGGGCCTCCCACTTGGGAAGCAAGCCAAAGGGGAGAACCGAGCCAGGGGGAGGGCTGCGTCTTCCACATGGCAAGTTTGCCCCAGTGAGCACACCCCAGTTCATCATATGGGTCCACAGGGCCAGAGCCAGGACTCGATCCTCAGACCCTGGGGCTGCAAGTGGAGTGCTCAACCCACTAAGCCATTCTGATGTTGTAACCCATGAGATAAATAACCCACAAAGAGTGCCAAACATGAGGGCCGAATTAGTAGTCTCTCTTGAGAAGCCGGAGACCGTGGAGGACTAGTGTCTCTCAAAAACCCGTGGCCCCGAGTGAACGCAGAGAGGGGTTTATAAAGGTATTTTGCTATGTTCAATCTACTGCTAGTGAAGCAAAGTGCAGAAGCCAAAGCAAATAACTGGGTTACCAATTATCTTGTTTCTTTTAGTTTTGCATAAATGTATAGCTTCCATTTAACTCTAAGTAAATGTAAAGCTGGTGTGTTGCAACTTTTAGCAGGGGTGATATCCAGGGTTGGTTAAAATGGTTACATGACATGTGGCAACCGTAAAACAGTGGAAATCTATAAAGTTCAGAGTGCAGGAACATTTCTGAGGAGGCAAAATGGGGTGACATGGGTCAGTTAGAGATGACAGGTTGGAACATTGATATCACCTAATTCTAATTTACTTTTAATTCAAGGACAAAAAATTAATCATTCCAATACAGCTGTAACTGAGGGATATAAAAAGCAAAATATCAATTTATTCAAACCTCATTAAACTTTGTAGATGTACATATTATAAATTCTTCACATCCAACAGATTTAGGATGTGATGGACTGTTTGTCAGGAATAAATTCATGATAATCTATACCCTTCCATTTAGATCTAGAATATACTCATGCACATTTTCAGCTTTTAACTGGAAGAGAAGTTTCCTAGTTATTTGTCCTTGTTGGTAATCTGGAAGATGACCTGGAATTACCAGGTAATCGAGTGATGATATGAATGTAGTTAGCACAAACTAAAATAGATACAAAATTAAAACCTTTTCTGACAAAGCATGCATTTTTCACTGAGTGGAGCCCTGAGAGATTCCACAAATTTTTCCTTCCATAGACTTTTATTGAAACATTATTATATGCCATATACTTTGTTAAGTGGTCTGAGAGGTTCCCAGGTGAATCAGGTCTCTCTCTCTCTCTCTCTCTCTCTCTCTCTCTCTCTCTCTCTCTCTCTCTCTCTCTCTCTCTCTCTTTTAAATGCTAATGGTTTAAAAGCAGATCTAGACTCATAAACTATAAATGTCAGCATGAAGTGGGAAATGCTATGTGAGAGATTAGGTGTAACATGTGATTTGAATACAGGGCAAGGAGAGATTACTTCTGCCTCAGAGCTGAGTTTGCTGCTATAGATAGGAAAGTAACTTTCACTGAAGTTACTCAGCTGGATATTAGAGAATAAATAGTTTTCCAGATAGAGAAATGGGGTCAGGACATTTAAAGCAGAGGAAGAAACATGTATAACTACATGAATTTAAGAGAAAACAAGGCATGCTTGAAGAAAGTGAGACATTATTAGAGGAGGTCATTGAAAGGATATGACCAGTCATTGACCTAAGAGCTGGACTGGGCAAACTGGAAGCTCCTTATCCTTTTCTCTGGTCCTTGAAAAGTATGTTCTGCTCACTGTTCCCATAGCCAGAGCCATTTTCAAGGACACAGCCTTGAGAAAGTAAGGTGTTATTGAGACCATCAGGACAGTATTCATGACTGAATCCAAATAAGGCCTCTATAAACTTTTAAAATTATGGCAGGCAAAGGTGGAGAGGAGATCTACTCATCTAGCAGCTACCTAATACAAGCCTCATATATAAGTTTTCTTGCTTATTAAACTGTACCTACTAATCTGGAGTTGTTTGCCTCTTTCTTATATACCTTCTTGTCCTTCATGTATGGAGACCAGTTTCAGATTTCACTGGGGAAGCTCCAGAGTTTGTGAACCAACATACATCCAAAGAAATCATAGAAAGTTGGGGCTTACAATTATGTGAAAGGATGGTAGTAGAACAAAATCATCCCTGAGAGGTGGATTGGGGTCTTTTCATGAAGAGCTGTGGGAAATATGCTGAGAAGTTTGATTTTCCTGTAGGAAAAAAGGTTGAGTTACCAGTACTTTTTGATTTAAAAGATAACTGAAATTCATGTCTGTAGAGTAAATGAAAAAAGAAGGATGTCATGATTGGAAGTTCAAACAAGAGGAGATTCTAATACCTCTGGTGAGAGATGATGAAGAACGTGGTCTATAGAGTTACATAATACGTGTAAAGAGAAAATGAATATAAAGATACTTTAGGAGGTAGAAAATACAAATATGTATTTCTCACTGGAAAAGGGTTAAAAGAGTGGAGATGAAAATAAAATCTTGCATGACAATACAACATACAATGTGATTATAGGTAGAGAAAGAGGTAGTACCAGAACAGTCCATAGATGAGAATTTCAATATTAATATACTAATTCTGAGAAGCTTTTGGTGATAGGCAAAGATGACTAATGACATTTGTAAATATGAGTATTCAATAGTGAGGTCTGACATGAATATGTCAACACATAGAGCCATGGGAATGGATAAAATCATCCAAGAAGCATGAAGATCAAGCAGAAATAAAATGACTATAATTAGAATGATATGATTTGATCAGATGATTAGGAAAAAAGAGGAAGAAAAGCAAAGAATGGTTTAACAGAGAAACACAAGCACACAAACAAAATCCCAAAACAAACCCTCTTCACCATGAAAATAAAAGCTGTTTCCATCAGACTAATTGGACTAACAAAAGCATGTTGTTTTCCCTGATCAAATAACGAAACTAGAGAAAGGCCATTGAAGTACATTATTGCTATAACTACTGGGAATAATTAGGACCTACTGAATATGCCTAACTATGGAATTAGAAGTGCTGTAGACACCCCTTGAGTCATGTGGACTGAATTGGGTAGAGTAGATATCTGAACAAAAGCAGGTGTCTAAGGCAAGCAAACAGTCTCTACTATACTAACTTGAAAAAGACAAAATATAATAATTTGTACTTACTGAAAATTAAGTAAGTGTAGGCACATTGGTATGCACTTTATATACATTTGTGTTTAGTTATTTTTTCTAAGGAATGATTTTGTTGTTTATTTAGGGCTAAAAATATAAAAAAAAATCTGTAGGGCAATAAAATGATAGCATCAGGTTTTCCGAGAGCAGGACCTAATTATTCTCTTTCCTAGTTATTTTGCAAATTCTTTGCATGGGTTATCTCAATCTTCTCAATACTCCGCTAAAATAGCTACTCCACCTCACATGAGATTATATTACTAGTATATGGTAAAAGCAATGTTTAAACTCAGTTCATATAATTTCATATCACAAAATCAGGGTTTATTCCCACCTCTAACATACCCATCATAATTCACCACCTCTATCCACTGCAAATAAAACTGAAGTTTTAATGCTATGAGTTGTCAGGTACCTTAACAAATGAGTGGGAGTTCAAGATAGTTTGGATGGAATTCTAGCTGACATGAGAGGAAGAAGCGCATATAGCTGACCTTAGATGGAAGTTATTGCTAAACAGGTACAATGGTTTCCACTGCTTAGGTTTCCATATTTGAGGCTAATGGTTGCTTAGACTAACACCAAATCTTCCTGTTGATGGATGAAAGTTCATATTTAAATTTGGATTTGCTCAAAGATCTGTAAATAATTTTCTTGTACATCTGAGAGCATTATTTAAAACACATAGTATAAGGCAGGTTTCATTTTGGTGTAGTTCTGACTTGGAACTTTATATACTAATGCTATCCATTGAGTCCGATGTTATCCTTTGAGTTGTAACTCAATCACCTTCAGAGAGAGACTCTTTTGATAATCTGGTCTCTGCTCTTGTCCTCAAGCCTCAATGGTCCTGGGTCCTCTAGAGTTCTTGGTTCAGTTCTTCCAAAAACTTGTAGTGTTCCTAGTCTAGAACTAGACTTCTTGGTCTTCATAGGAACTTGAACCCTGTGTCTGGATAGTGAATGGAGTTACCAAATAGCTCACCTGCTGTGTTAAATATTCTCCACACTAGGAGAAAATTTAAAGCTAAGGTTGGGCTTTTTCTATACTTGAAATATCTGACAATAAATAAAGTGTCCTACCTCAAAGATGACCACTGAGAGAGAACATGTATCCACTGTCAACTCCACTGCCTCTGTAGTTTTAAATAAATTTACAAATATTTCAATAATCAAAAAAGTTTATACATCATTTATTTAAAAATATGTTATTTTGTAAGTATTACTGGCTTAATCTATCTATATCTACCATCTATCTATTTATTTGATCTATTTATCATCTCTATCATCTATCTTATCTATCATATATCATCATCTTTATCATTTATCTTTATCTATCATCTATGCACCTATCTCTATATCTATCTCTGTATCTCTGTATCTATCAACTATCTATTTATCTATCTATCTATCATCTATCTTCATCATCATGGTCATTACCATCAAACTATTTATTTGCACAGAATTGAATTGACTTTTAAATCAAGGACAGAAAATATACTATGATAACTTTGGGAGAGAATCAGACCTTTGCTCTCAGCCTATAATTTCTGTGGTTGAAAATGGAGCGCTTACTCAATTTGCTGAGTCAGCACAAATTAACCCAGATGCTACTACTGAAGAATCATGACTACTTATGCCTGTTAAGTAATCTTAAAACCAAGACATGTTGCAAACTCTAGACCCCATCTATAAAACATGACGAAAAACAGACATTTTTCGAAGCCACTTTGATATTTCTAATTTGTCAATCTGAACTGATGTCACTAATTTGGTTAAAGATTTGTCTATGTTTGTCAGGTTGCAATAATCAGATCTTCTGGGATTCTGATGCTATCAGGAGGCCAATTTTTGTGAAACATATTAAAGAGATAATATTTATTTAAATGGGAACTTCGTACTTGACTGTATGTGATTTATGTTCCTGCCTTTTAAGCCAGGTAAATGTCTGAACGTGAATCTTTTTAAATGATTTTCCTTTCCCAGCTCCTCATTATTTACAAGTTAGTTAAAAAACAATCAAATACTTTAAAACACATATTATTCAGTAAGTTGGATATATGTGAACATGTAGTCAAAACCGTTAGAAAAGAACCAAGATCAATATCATTACACACGTTCAACACGTATCCTTCGTTGCACAGTACACACTTCAGTTTTGTGGTCTAATTCTCTCCAGACCCCCTTTTTTGCACATCCTCTTCCATGATTAAAATAGGTTCTATCATGTGTACCTGCCTTTCCCTAAAGCTATGAGAAAGAAATGATTTGACAATAACTGCCTTTATGACTCATTTGGAGCCCAGAAACAATTCATTTTCCTCATGCTTGGTAGAATCATTTACATTTATTCAGTGATTTCTTGAGCCTTGTTTATATCAGTCCTAAAATGCCACTCATTCCAATGCTGTGCTCTTGAAATAAGTGTCAATTTCCAGAAAATCACAGTAATTATAGCTAGTTAATTATTTTTATATTTCTCCTGCCTTATACTGTGTCTCCTCTTTTTCTGGGACTCTAGTTACACTTATATCAGACATTTTCACTGAACTTCAAAGCTTATATATATATTTTTCTTTATTCTCCACTCATTTGTCACATTAGGTATCAATATAAATTTTTTTTTCTGACCTATATTCTAGTTCACTAGATCTCTTTCAGCTGCTATCTAATTCCTTGCTAAACTAATATTGTGAGATTTTAATTTCAAGTTACTGTGTTTTTTTAGTTATGGAGTTTTCATTTGGTTATGTTTTATGGTCTAGTTTTTCCTAAATCTTGTATTTTGTTTTCTCAATCATATTAAGTTAAGTTATACCTAGATCCATGTCTATTAACTTCATTATATGTGCTCCCTGGGTTACAAATGGTGTTAGTGCCTTGCCCTATCTCCCATGCACGTATTTCCACAGGTCCAAACACTCTTTTGCTGGAATCTCTTCCTTCCTGCCTCTTGTTTTGCTTCACCTGTGGGAACATGCGTGGCCTCCTATTGGTGCAAACTGGAAATTTTGAAGAGAAAATGCCTGTAGACGTAGCACTCATGTAATGATATGTGGAAGTTGATGAATAAAACCGTGGCTTCCTTACCATCTTTGGTGGGATAACTCTGACACATGGTTTATAAAATCTCCTTAAGTTCCATGGGAAGATTAAACTTCAGTTATCCTCAGAGTTAGTTGGCTCAATAATGTGTTCTTTATTGGTTTTCTTCTCTGTCTTTC
>PVKE010037043.1:0-16089 GCA_004027555.1 Craseonycteris thonglongyai | reverse complement strand
AACCCCCCCCCCCCAAAATCTAGCCAGCTCCACTTGAAGCACTCATGCTGGGGACCCATACCTTAGCAGAGCACCCCAAACAGTTGTTTTTCCATTATTATCCTCAGCCTGGCATTTATTATCATTCTTTATTGCACACTTTTAAAAGCAATGGTCCGTTTTACTTAGATCATTAATTTGCAAAAATCATGAGATACGAGCAGAGATGATATTTTTTATGGGCCATGCTACACCTCTATAGGACCCCACAGGAAATGAGGTGTGGGCCTCAGCACATTATAGGAAGACACTGTAGGACAATCTCCATATTCTTCCAAAAATAGAAAAGTCAAGGGTATTTTCACAGGAATAATACAGCTGAATGAATGGAGAAATGCATGAATAATCAACAGTCTGACTAAATGAGTGGACAAATAAGTGATAAAGTGAATCTATGACCTGCGGTGAGACACAGCCAAAAGACCTCTGGACATGGAATCTGGAGATTTGGGGGCCACTTATGCCCAGTCACTTACCAGCTGTCAGTGAACCTCTGAGAATGTACTTTACTTTTGTATATGTAAAATAATAATAATAATACCTATTTCATAAAATTGGTCAGGAGCAGAGCCCTGAGGAATCAGATCAGGCACTACAGAGCCATGTTTAAATCTGAACTTCCCTCTTTTATTTACTCTGTGACTCAGTGTATCTTATCTCCTTTACATTTATGTTTGTCATCTTTAAAATGGGAATAATGTAGTAAACTCCTAGGGATGGAGGGTGAGAAATACATGTAAAGTATCTAGAAGAGTATCTAGTATGTAATAAGTAGACCTGGGGTGTTAAACCTTTTGGCTTCCCTGGGCCACATTGGAAGAAAAAGAATTGTCTTGGGTCACACATAAGATATGCTAACATTAGCAATAGTTGATGAGCTAAAAAAAGAAAAAAATCACAAAAACATCTCATAAGGTTTTAAGAAAGTTTATAAATTTGTGTTGGGCTGCATTCAAATCCATCCTGGGCCACATGTGGCCCACAGGCTGTGGGTTGGACATGCTTGGACTGGATATTTTACAATAATAGTGTTACATAGATACACTCAACATTCTATTAGTTACTATTATTATAGTTAAGATTATATAAATTATGATCCTCAGTTGCAATCAAGAGAGTCAAGTATAGTCAATTTAAACAGAAAACTATATATATGTTAGAGGATATGAAGACAATCATAGAGTCTCTAGGCTGATCAGGGACCCAAACTTGTTCATTATATGAGTATATAGCCAGAACCAAAGCAGCCAGAAATAGGACCCAACTACATGCCAGGACTGTTATACTGAAGTACCACTGCTCATCTGTAGACACTGACCACCCTTGAGATTGGAATCCAAGAGTTTTGCCACTACTATGTGAGAAAAAATCTTCCTACCCAGAAGATCCAATTTCTCTTTGCACAGCTGGTTCCTCTTATTTTTCCAAGTCACAAATGGAATGGCTCTAATTGGTAGAACCAAGGCTATCTGTCTGTATTCTAGCTGCAAGGGAACCTTCCAAATATAGTCTTTAGCTTTTCTGCCTGCACAGCCCTAGAAAACTAAGAAAAATTAAGAAAAGCTAAAAGGAAGTTGGCATGAGTCAACCTATTATACATTGTCTGCTATGAGTATTTTAAAATAAAACACAAATCTGGCAGCCACTTTTTTGACCTGATGAGGTAGAGGTGGTTTGGTTTAGGATTTTAGGCTTGTTTATCAGAGATTAGTTAGGAGTTTCCAAAGATAATTAATAATTATGTCTGTAACAGTACTGTGTTTTCATTAAGCACAGGCAAATAGAATGAACCTAATGCTTGGTTCTCTGCCTGTGACTTGGAAAGGAGAGTGGTTTCTCTTCTACCATCATTCTGGGCCCTGCATAGACCAATAAGACAGTTCTTTTTGCATCTTTAGTCTCCAGAGGAGTAGATGTAGATTGGAATGATCTGGAAGGGCCTGGACTGAGGTTTATTCCTAAACTAGTTGATCCTGGATACTTTAAATGTACATCCAAAGTAAAATGATCTATAATGTACTGGCTGCTAGAAGTTACCGGTACAAGAATTCAGCAAGCCTGGGGACCATCAATGAGCATTAATGCAACTGACTGTATTTCAAATAAACAGGATTGTAATTACCTACAAGCCATGTTTTAGAAATTATCTGAATATATATGAATAAAAAGAGTCAAGAAATTGGCTTCTATTTCTCACCCACCCACTGCTGCATATGTGAACATCTTTAAGATATTTCAACTCTCTCAGCCTCAGTTCCCTCGTTTAAAATGTCCTTCTGCTTTAAATTTTTACAGTTCTATTTTCTATGCTTTGATGTAAATATTGACATGTTTGAGTATTTCTTATCAACAGAAATACTTATTCTTTTTAAGTTTGAGAATTCTAAGTCCTGTCCCAAGACTATAGAAATAAAGTGCAACATAATCATGTTCTTTTTTAAATTTATGAAAAGCATACCAATTATTATCAATGCAAAAAAAAAAATTGGGTAAGCCTGATCATATTCACTGTTAGTGAATTTATTTTCAGTCAGTAAATTCATTTCAGTCAGTGAATTTTATTTTAGTGCTCCTGAAATAGCTTTTGCTTGCTTTCCTGCAATCAAGCCAGTGAATGACTGACTACCTAAATGTTTCAACAGCCTCTTTGTTTCTTATTTAATGTCAAATAAGCTTATATAAGATACCCAACCATATATTATGAAACCTATTAAAGCAAAAAAAACTTCCAAAGGTTCTTGTTTTAGAGATTGTTGCAAGACATGAAGGTTAATTCATGCATGTGGTTTAATCTTCAGAGCATAGTCTTGTCAATAAAAAGTAAACCTAAACCAACATCCCAATTGTCTCATATTCTACAAAGGTATCCAAGCTAAAGCATTAATAAAAGTTTACGTTAGATTATTGGAAAGCATAAAAAATAGCCATTATTTGAAAATTACGTAATTTTTTTCTTCTTATAAAGTCCAAGAGAATCTACTGAAGAACTGTTTACATCTGACAGAGGTAAGCTTAAGAAACTAACTGCTTAAAAACAGTAATCGAAATCAATAGGTTTACAGAATAGATTTTCTGAACATCAGCAATAATCAGCTGGAACATAAAATGGGAAAAATGAGCCCATCCAAAGAAGAACAAAAATATCACCACCTATAAGTAAATTTAAGAAGAAATAGGTACTCTGTGTATAAAGCAAACCACAGAGCTTGACAAAAGGGTTTATAAGACTTGGGTAACTGGTGAAGCAAACTATGTTCTTGGGTAGAAAGTTGTAGTATTGCAAAAACTAATTGGTAAAGTTATTGGAATTCAACTTAAAAATTTCAAAAGTATTTTTAAGGTGGGGAGGGGGAAGGAGTGGGGGCAAATCAAATGACCAAAATACATCTGAAGAAAAATACTACACACAATAGAGAAAATATTTCTCTTTGTACTCTAGCACAGGTTTGGAATCTAGACTAGATCGAGTCCTCTCTGACATGTAGAGTTTGGGTGATATAATGCAAATCACTTCTTTTTCTTTTTGGCTTCTTTGTCTCACTTACAAAAAGGAATCATCATCATCATCATCATGTTCCATAGTATCCAATGAGACAATGTATATTAAATTGTGCTGTAAAACTCTAAATCAGCGGTGTCCAACCTTTTAGCTTTCCTGAGCCACACTGGAAGAAGAAATGTCTCTGGCCACACATAAAATACACTAGTACTAATGATAGCTGATAGGTTGTTAGAAAAGTAAAGAAAATTTGTAAAACAATTTCATAATATTTTAAGAATTTGTGTTGGGCTGCATTCAAAGCCATCCTTAGCCACAGGTTGGACACACCTGCCCTAAATAAATATAAATAATAGTTATTATCCTTTTTCAGAATTAGATAAATGAAACAGGAATAAGACCCTGAGGTCATATAATATATGCACATTTAGAGATATTTAAAAGATGTTTGGCCAACATAAAATGAAGCAAATAAAGAGGTGGACTAGTTCAAGGAACAGATGGGTTTTTAGAGAGTAAAGAAGAGGTATATCAAGGTGCATTTATCAGACACATTTTATAAACACAGCTGACAGTATGAAATAAAGAACAGTAAAAAATAATGCATAATTTTAAAGCTAAAGTACTTTGAGCATTTATTGTGTGCTACATGCCACAGAAGCATTATTTCACAAAAAGTCTATGAAAACACTATTATTTCCATTTTAGAGGTAAGGATTTACAGGTGAAAATGGAGATGTAGAATGAAAAGTAGTCTGGTCCATCTACAAAATCCTCACCAATGTGCTTCACAACCACAACAAACTACTTCTAATTGCAACTGTAATCTTTGCAAAGTGCCTTCGCACTGGTTTCCTCATTTGAGCTAGTCAACAACCCTGTGTAGGTGGACTAATTCTCATACAAATTTTTTAATTGCAAAACTGAGTCACCAGATTAACTCAGATTAACCTTGATGCCCCTCAGAATCTCCAGGGGCGCTCCCCTAAAGCTACATACTCCTTGGCCCTCCTCCAAACCTATCAGATCAAAAACCTCTAGAAAGGGAGCCCTGGAGTCATTTTTCAAAAACTCACCCAGTTGATTCTCAAGCAGCTGCTCCTGGGATCCCCAGACCAAGGTTCTCAAAGTGTGGGCTCCGGAACCAACAGCAGCAGCATCATTACTTGTCAGAAATGCAAGCTCTCAGCGCCCATCCCAGACCAAATCTACTGAATCAGACTCTGGGACGACTCTGGGTTTTAACACACCCTGCAGAGACCCTCATGTACATTGCGGTTTGTGAATCACGTATCTAGTAGAAGAGGTGACCTAGTGTAGTGATGAAGACAACAGACTGGCAAGCCTTCAAAATTAAGTTGAAACCCACATCTGCCACTTCCTAGCAGTGGGATCTTAGGCAGTTACTTAACCTTCCTGGTGTTGGTTTCAACTTGTTAAATGTAGATCATAGTTTTTCCCTCACAGGGTTATTATAAGAAATAAACGAGTTAAAATTAGTTTTAAAAAATTGATAATAATGTCTTACAGAGTAAGAACTTAAATAAAAATTAAGGTTCTTGCCCAAGATTAAAACTGTGAATGAAATGAGAAAGAGTGAGAAGAGGCTCAGGAAATGAAAGCCTTGGGGAGAAGCAGCACTAGGGGTTTCCATCTAGAACACGAGGCCAACAACCCCGCTCAAATATTCTAAATGACTAGAGAGGATGTGAATAATTTGACAAGCAACTCATCCTTGCTGGTAGGAGCCTTCGTGGTGTGCTGAGAAGAGCACTGCACCGTGTTGGACCACCTGGGCCCTAGCTGTGTGGCTCAGGCAAGTCACTCAGCCCCTCTGAGCTTCAATGTCTTCACTCAAAACAACTGAGATCATAACAATGACCTGACTTCCTCCACAGAATTGCTGAGAATCGAGCAGAGCCATCAGATATTGTTATATATTCGAAAAGTCAAAGGTTCAGGATTATCACATCCTCTCTCAGTCTAAGTATCTTTTCACACTGCATTAACACTTTCCAATCCGGAGCACGTAGATAGTCCAGTGTGAGAAGATGAACGATGACTCTGAATTCCAGAATTTTATACTGAAAAAACTGTCACCTTGTAATCTCGAAGCAGCAGAACCCAGCCATTCAGCACAGCGTGGGCCCAGCCAGGAAGTAGAGGCAAGGGGGAGTAGCTACCTGTAGCTGTTGAACCTAGGCTGTGCATAAATGTGTGAAACACTTGAGTTCCACTTTTTATATCCTTCATAAACCAGATAAGTTGTAATAACAGCCCCAAAAGAAGCCTTACTTGTAAATGTCTATTTAGGGCCCTTTAAAAACACTGGTTCAAATCCCAAGAGTGTCTTGTTAGCTAAGTAAGGTCTCCTTCCATCTAGAGCTGGATGTATGACTTTTCTAGGGTGAAGTAGGCAGGGCAAGGCTCAGGGAGGCCAGCTTCTGCCACAAACACTTGGCCTCCTGATAAAGATGATGACAAGCCCTCTTGCCATCGATGGCCTTCGAAGCCCTGGTGCTCCCTCCTGCATCACCGGCCTTCTCTCCCCCTTCCCAGGGCAATTGCACATGCCTGCTGTCCTTCCTCCATGTCCTCCAGCCAGCCCTTCCCGCTACCACAGTGCACAATTATTTCTGTGCTACCTGCACGCAACCAGAGCCGGATCTTTCTGCGTGGATGATTCCACACTCCGGGAAGCTTGACAATGGTCATTCGTCACCAGACACAGCTGGTCTTTGCTTGCTGAGTCCAGCTCAGACAGGAGAAGCAGCTGCTGGCATTTTGCTTCATCACTACGTGACAGCCTCTCCTGCTTGGCCCACAGGCCTGGCACTGGGACAGCCTCCTGGCAGGCCCCTGCAGGACCCATGCCTGTGGCAGGCTTCTCCAGACAGACCGCTGCAGCCTGGAGACAGCAGACCCCACTACAGGTGGCAAACCCCTGTCTGCACCCTAAATCAGCTTGCATCAGGCTTCAGGGGCCTCCTCTAGGGTCATTTCCTAGTTTCCTTCCTTTACTGAGAACCAAGCTAAACCTCCTGTTCACAAAGGAAGCCAGAGCCTCCCCTCTATAACCAGGAGTTATCTACCTGCTTCTCCACTACGAATGAAGTTTTAGATTTGCTGCCTGCTAGATTTTCCAGGGATCCAGTCAGAGTAGACTGATGCACCCAATGGAAATCATTTTCAATGCCTGTGACACTCAGAGAGGTTCTGTGATTGTGGAAACCCACGAGGGGCTGATAGCAAAGGCAGGCCCGGCCCAGATCTCAGCAAAGCAATCCCGTGGGCACCCTCTTAGGCCACTTAACCCACACTCACAGCCTCAGCTTCACAGAACCCAGTGGAACCATTCTGATCTTGAAAAAGTAGAATAGAAGCAGTTCAACTCCAAGACTGTGATTGTCCCGAAATCACATGTTTCTACTGTGGCTCCTAGCTTGCATCCCTGTGTCCAAAGTTGGGCATTTTTCTGATTTCTGAGATCCAGGTCCTTCCTGCTCTGCCTTAGATCCGGTAAGCAGCCTCTGCCTGAAGTGGTTCCCCAGGCCCATTAGGCCTGCCCACCCCTATGGCTTCTCTTCTTCCTCTCAGCAGAGGTCCTACTCCCGAACCCGAATCCACAGTTCAGGCCCTAGGAGCAGAAAGACGTCCCTGGGTTACAAGGCCTCCTCTACTTGGCACCTTGTCACATCAGTCACAGCCCACGGCTGCTTTGTTCTCTGGGTGCTATATTTTACGGACCCACTTGGAGTTCCTGGCCCTTGGTCCGTTCCAGTAGGCATGTGAAAGTTCAATGCTGGCTTCCTTCAGGCTGCCCTCCTTGATTGCACCCCATCATGCATACCCTAAGAAAGGACAGTAGATTATCGGCTTGAACGTCATGCCTCCTGAGCAAGCCTGGACAGTGCTTCACTTTGGACACATGTGCTATGGCACAGAGTAGGTACTAAAGATATGTTGGAGGAGTAAATGAATGAATGAAACTTGTTTGCCCATGGGAGACTCTTGATCACTTCAGGAAGAAAGCTTAGATATGACCTCGTGTCCCAAAGGAATCCTTTAACTTGTGTTACATGAAGGAGGACAGCCCAGCGGATACACAGGGTTGTATTGCTCGGGCTGCTCCGCCAGCCTCCAGATCGCAGGTGTCCTTGAGGACAGCCAACCTCACAGACAAGCCAAGTTCATCCAGGCAACGGCCTCAGGGTGAAGGCCTATGGCGCACAGGGAGACGGGATTAAAGACGAAAACCTCACATCAATCCAATAACCTGATATACAGAGTTAGAAGGACAGGAAAGCCAGAGACTCTTTTTACTTAAAGAAATAAAAACAATTAACTGGAAACAAAAAATAGCTCAGCCAGTTCCTACACCAGTGTCAGAAAGTTAGTCTTCCAGCTGTTCTCACTGTTCCTGTTGAGCTGCAGATTGAGGGGAACAAGAGTGAAGCCAGGAGAAGCAAGCAGAGATTTTCACCTGTGTCTAGGGCCTCCAAGGCCACAAGGAAGGGAGACCAAGAGGAGTCTCAGGCTGCCGGCTACTATTCAGTAACCCTGGTGACAAGCAGGTCCATGAGAGGAGGATTCCAAAGACTGCTGTGCTTTCACTCCAGCCTGTGGAGAGGATGAGCAGTGAAGAAAGAGATGCTGGATTTGTCCTGTTCTCTCGCCAGAAAGAACTTCATTTAGACATTCTGAGTGAGCCGTTGATTAGAAACAGCCAACGTGTTCATAACAGTTGGGACTGTTCCCCTCTCACTGTTCATGGCCCTGGCCAGATTCTGACATACCCCATAGCACAGAGTTCCTAGGTGAAACATAGAATAGCAAAGTGCATTTGAACTTCAGGTAAACGATGCATAATTTTTAAATATAAGTACATCCCATGCAATTTTGGTGACATACTATACTTGAAAAAATTGTTGTGCTTCTGAAATTCAAATTTCGCTGGGTACCCTATATTTTTATTTGCTAATCCTTGCAACACTACTCACAAGCAGATGGCTCACCCAGCCCCAGAGACATTTTATGATGTAACCAGAGCTGAAAAGAGGACTCTCAACTATAAGGGGGTGTGAAACCATGAACATTCTTGCTTCTGAGATCACAAACTTGCTGAATTTGTTCCCCTTCCCTTCCCACTAATCTAACCCTCTTCATTCCTTGTTCCCTAGTTCATATCCCACCATTTCTAACCACCTCTCCCATAGAAAAATATACTACCTGACTTAATCTTGAGGTTAGAAGCAGAACTGTAATTTTCTCCATGATGTCACATTTGCATATCTGAATTTTTCAGTTCTAAAAGACAGAAACTCTTCCTTCTCCTTCTCCTTCCTTCTATGTCTACCATGTTCCCCCTCAACACACACACACCCCACAGCTCAAGAGTTAGATACATTGTAAGAATTCGATTATAAATTCAGGAGTGTTCCAAAGGAACCCCAGAGGTCACCTAGTGTCTCTCCCCAAATTTGTCAATAAGGTAATTGAGACCCAGAGAAATGAAGGGACTTATCAAGAAACATGATGCTTATAAGTGGAGAGGGAAACACACAAATCCTGAATTACAGGCTTCGCTCTAGAACTTTCTACCATATTAGTGCCCTGCATAATACTCAGCAAATACAATCATTCTTAGTAAATATTTAAGTAAATGAATGAATAAATGATGAATGAATTAATAAACAAGCGAATGAAATCAATGCCTGATGACTTGACTTGCTAACTGTATGATGGCTCTATCCTTAGGGGAACTTCTTGGTTCTTGAAATGTTAGCAATAAAATCCAGCTGTCTTTCCCAAAGAGATGTTCTGTGGTTGTAGGAAGTGTGTAGTCTGAATGCCATTTCCTTCCAAAGGACAAGACTGAGTAAGTCTGGGCTGAGCTGGAGAATAACAAAATGTGGCCTCCTTACCCGGCCAAAGGCTAAATTGCCGCATGCATAACTACAGAAACTCAAAGGAGAACATTATTTTAAAATACTTTAGCTGTGTAACCTTTAACAAGGTAATAACTGCCCCAACCTTTGGATTTTTCATCTGTAAAATCCATAAATAAAATTAAAAGTTACTGTTACGAGGATAAAATAAATACCATCTCACTCTGCCAGCTACCTTCTCCTAGTAGATACTCAGCAATACCCAAAAGAAAACAGAAAAATATTTTTTTCTTTTCTCAAAGAGTAACCTGCCTTCTTAGCTAACAATTTTTGAAAAGAGTATTTTTTCTGTGTTTTGTTAGACTGTTGACTCTCAAAGTATGGGTTTCCAGCAGGAACATCACCTGAGAAATTGTTAGAAATGCAGGCTCTCAGGCAAACTTGCTGAATTAGAACCACTGTGGGTAGGGCCTGGTCATTAGTGTTTTAACAAATCTGTCAGGCACTTTGACCCACCATCAAGGTTCAGAGCCACTGGGCTAGGCTGCTGCTTCCAAAAGTGTGGTCCATGTACCACACACATCAAACCCACTGCAGGTTCTCAGTGAAACTGCACAATTTGAGGCCTTGCCCCAGACACGCTAAATCACAACCTCTTGTGAGGGAGCATGGGCATCTCCTTTTTAATATGTCACCCAGGTGGATTTCACTGCATTGAGAGGTCAAGAACAATGTGACAAACTGCTGTCAAAACAGCAAGTGATGGCATATCAGCATCTGTGGAGGTCCGATCAGAGCTCCTATTCACTCTTCTTCATGACGCTGCAGGCTCAGCAGTAGGTACTGTGCAAACCAATGCCAGCTGGCTCGAGAGGAGTGGTCTACGGGCCGTGTGGAGACCCCATCACCATGGGAGGGACATAGTAGGCAGTGAGTAGAGGGAACATGCCTCCCCACCCAACCTGCTCTCCTAACCTGGATTGGCTCAGACCAGTCACCGTGCTCCTACTGGCAGAGCCAAATGTGATTTGTAGTTTTTAATCACAAACACTTGACACCGTATCCTGAACGTATTTTTCCCAGTTATGCAAGTCCTCCTCTTAGCTAGTGAGAGATGGTCAAGGGAAGTCAGACTTGCCCTCGGAGTAGACTCAACACAACTGATGACTTTCACAGAACCTGAAGGTACATGTTGGGTGACAAGAAACTCAGCAAAAGTTTTGGTCCGTTTCTCTCTACTTCAGGACTTAATTGTTGAAATGACTTTTCTTTTTTCCCATCACATTGGCCAACTTCTTAAGCGTGATAAATCATGGTAGTAACAACTCAAGTTTCCTATCTACAAATTTCCTCAAACCAATGACAAAAGGCACATGTATTGTGAATGAGTCCATTCTGGTTTCAGGGTGACAGAACTAGTTCTTTAAGCCATTTTGTGAAGAAACGATTGCAGTGACAATGGTTTTCCCGAGTATGCCTTAAAAATTTTATTTGGATACGTTTAGTAGATTTCCTAGTTGTTTCTGTTAAGTCTGTAAGATCAATCACTGTATCAATAGATGTAACTAGTGTTTGGGATTTCATCAGATAAATACCCAGAAGTGGAATTGCTAGGTCATAAGGTAGCTTTAATTTTAATTTTTTTTTGGAGAAACCTCCAAACTGTTTTTCATAGTGTCTGTGAAGAAATCCAAAACACTAATTTGAAAAGATATATGCACCCCTGTGTTCACTGCCACACTGTTTACAGTAACCAAGATATGAAAGCAACCCAAGTGCCAATCAATACACGATTAGGTAAAGAAGATGTAGTACATATATACAATGGAACATTACTCAACCATAAAAATGAATGAAATCTCCATACTTGCAACAACCATGGATGAATCAAGAAGGTATTATGAGAAGTGAAATAAGTCAAACTGAAAAAGACAAATACCATATGATCTCACTTATATGTGGAATTTAAAGAACAAAATAAACAAAACAGAAACTGACTCATAGGTTCAGAGAACAAACTGGGTTGCCAGAGGGGAGGGAGGTTGGGGAGCTGGATGAGAAATGTGAAGGGATTAAGAAATACAAATTGGCAGTTACAAAATAGTCATGGGGATATAAAGTACAGCATAGACAATACAGTCAACAATGTTGCAACAACTATGTGTAGTGCCAGGGGGTTAATAGACTAATCTGGGGGATCACTGCACAAGTTATATAAATGTCTAACCACCATGCTGTACATTTGAAACTAATATAATATTGAATGCCAACTATAGCTGAAAAAATAATTAAAGAAATAAAACTGCTTGAAAAAAGAACAGATAGAATTAAACTTGATTTTTAATTAAAAAATATCTCCCAACCATCCAGTACATGGTGATAATAGTTAAAAAGGCAAGCATTCTCTTAAGGCAAGCGCACCAAAACAAAAGGAAACAAAGAAAAACAAAACTAAAAACCTACTATCGAGGTTATCATAAAAACATCATCACAGAGACATTTGTGAAACACTGACTCCTGCGAGGACACAAAGGGCTTCCTTAATGCTTTTTACACTGCTTCCTTTTCTAAAAGACATTCTGACAAGAAGGAACCAGACTCCGATGCTGTCTTCCACTTGGGGCCTCTGTTCAACACTGACCATGTCATTAAGTACAAGGGGTCAGGCCGGCCATAATGCACGAGCACAGACTCAGAAGTCAATACTCAACATACTGGGGAGCGTTCTCCTATTGGCCAGGGCAGTATCTGCAACTCATCTGCATTGGCTTTTAGCAGTTTGTGGAGCAGGTGCATTTTGGAAATGAAAACACAAGATGGAAACTCTCTCTAAGCCTTGAAGCTCTTGAGGGTCTTTGAAGTACCAGTAAGTCTATTATGATTATTACTTCTCTTCCTTTGGGAATGAGAAGTCACAGAAGCACTGCTACCAGTAATAGGAACAGAAGTAATATTAGTCATCTTGATTGAGCACGTGTTGACCAGTCTTGACGCCAAGTGCAGACCACTGTCAGGGCAGTCGTTAAGGCACGTGTTTACCACTTTACAGATGAACGTAAAGTCTCAAGGAAATTGGGTAACTGCTCATAGACATGGAAGTTGAACCCAGTACTTTGTTCCACACTCCTTTGATTCATTACAACGTGTTACGGGCTAAATGTTTGTGTCCACCCCAGATTCATTATGAAGTCCTAGCCTCCAAAGTAATGGTATTTGGATATGGGGCCTTTGGGAGGTAATCAGGCTGAGATTATACTTTGAGGCTGAGACTCTCCTGATGGGATTAGCATCCTTCATGATGATGAAAGGAGAAGTCTTTCTACCCTCCTACAGGCATTGAGGGAAGGCCATGTGAACACACAGTGAGAAGGCTGCTGTCTACAAGCCAGAAGGCAGGTTCTCATTGGACAATGAACCTGCCAGCACCTTGATCTTGAACTTTCCAACCTCTAGAACTGTGAGAAATCGATTTCTGTCTGTGGTACTTTGCTAAGGCAGCTTGAGTAGACTAAGACACACCCGCTTCCCTTTTTGGACCATTGATGCTATAACATGGTGAAGGATTTGCTAGTAAGTGTTCTTCAACCCTGTTCCTGTTGAATCCAAACTCAGGACATTCATTCATTCACTCCCTCATTGGGTAGATTCATGTTGCCTTAGTACACCGGCTCAGGGTGAGGCTAATGTCACTTAGAGGCTTTCATCATAATTTGATGCCCAAACCTATACCACTGTTGCTGCCAATTGATGGTTTTGGGGTTTTCAATTATGCACTGTGTAACTGAGTAAGGACATCAAAAATCAATTATTTAAATATAAAACTTCAGGACATAAGTATCACTAAGCAGTCACTAGGTACCCAATTCCTCATTTCCCAGGCCAAAGAATATGAACTCTTTTTGCTCAGAGGAAAAAAAAACAGTGCCTATGAACTAAGAGTTTCCCCAAGCACTATTTCTCCAGTCATTCTTTGCTGCATCTAAACCAATGAATGAATTGTGATTAAGTTGTGAAAGTTCTCATCTCCCTCTTGTCACCATCCTCCTAAATGGTAGAGTTATCCAACAAAGGCTTGTTTTAGTGGAAGTAACAAGGTCAAGTCTTATGAGTACAGAAGGCGTTTCATATAATTAAATAAAAAACTAATAGCTAAAGTCATGGCAGCCTAGACGTGTACAATTGGGCCCCAAAATAATGTCAGCAAAGCTACATGTGGTTCCTGGCTTGCTTGCATGGGGCTGTGACACAACGTATAATATCACATTGGCTTTTATCTTGTTTAGTACACAGGGTGCCTAAAACTTAGCTCCTGCCAACCCCATTGAATAGAAAAGGATAACTTAAAAAAATTTAAGAAAGAAAGAAAACTTAAAAGAGCACAGAGAAGTAACTCAATACTAAGATAAACCCCAAAGACATTCTTTCTTTTCCTTCTAGGAAGTTCAAAAACTGGAGTCAAGACCTAGTTTGTCTTGACAGACACTAAGGGCAGAGGAGAGAGAGAAAGCCTCATTCCTTGCCTTGTGGTCAGGGTCTCTAGGAAAGACAGTACAGACACAGAATGCAGATTCAGGCTGGCCTTTTCACCACCGCCTGCATCATGGCAGCCTCTTCCTCCACCCAGGAATCTCTCACAGGCTGGTGCTGAGGGTTGTCTGGGTGAGATTGTCATTCAACAGATAGAAATGAGTAAGAGTGTCCTCCCCTGAAGAGTGTGGTCTCCCAGTCCCTATGCCACGTCCCCACCTGCTGCTGCCTCCCCTCTCCACTCCCTCTCCACTTCCAGTGAGTCACAGAGGACTTGACTCAGGTAAACATTTACAGATCTTGTCTTATTAATTTGAAAAAGCGAGCAGGTGACTGTGACATGCTGTGGTCCTCCTGTCTGCATAAATGAGCCTTTGACCTAGTTTCTGCTTGCTACCCCTCCACCCCCAGAGAGATGAAGCAAGTTGCCCAAGAACACACAGCTAGGTGTAGACTCCTGCTTCCCAGTCCTGTGTTCACTCTACCAAAGCATTCCTCCCTTTGTAAGAAAAGGGCTTTTAGCTGATGCCAAACAGAGAGTAAAGAGTATAGAAAGAGAGCATCCTGCAAGGGGCAGGGAAAAAAAACAAAGAAACAAAACAGACTAGATACTGGGTTTGCTTTCTCCCACTGCCAGAGCAATTGCAGCTGCTTCTAAAGACATACAGAATGTAAGGAGCGGGGCTATGGGGAGAACGTGGTCTAAGAATCCCCCTCTGGATGAATAGTGGGCAGAGCAGAGAGTCTCCCAGGAGCTCCAGCCTTGAGAAGTCTCAGCTGGCTAACCAGGAAGCAAGGCCTTGGGATCCTGAGTCCTCACCCGGTCTTCCAAAAATTCTGACCCACTTCATCGCTCCCTGCTGTGGTTGTGCATGAGGTCTTTCCAGCCACAAAAAGAAGGGCATCAAAATGTCAGGGAGTGGAGCTAGAGATGATTTTAATGTTTTGAAATACTGTATTTCCAAGTTCTCTTGCATGAACTTACATTGTTTTTGTAATTAAAAAAAAAAATTATCTTTCAAAATAAGAAGGCAATGGCTCTTCGCATAGTTCTTTAAGAAATGAAATATTCTATAGTTCTGAACACGTTCATGAATGTTTCCCGTGCTCCATAAGGGCCGAGTGATTGATGCCTCAATGAATGTAAAGCGAAGGAGCCACAGGGCTGTGGTGGATCAGAAGAAACAAAGTTTTTGTTGCTGGCTTGATTTCTTTCTAGAATATTTTTTTAGAAACTTTCATCTCTCTGTCTATCTATCTATCTATCTATCTATCTATCTATCTATCTATCTATCTATCTATCTATGTACCTACCTACTTATCTCATCTCTATCTCCATCCCTCTCTGCCTCCCTTCTCTATATTGAAACCCATTGATCCATTCCACACTGCCAGGTTGGTATCTCAAAAGGATTATTTACCGTAATTTTTTTTGATGAGGTATTGTTTTTTGATATATCTTTAAGAAAGCAAGGCTGGGAGTATTCAAATTGCATGGAATGTGAAACAGATGCCACAGCTAGCTGGCCTTTCCTTGCAATTTGGTCCTCAAAACAATTTGAGTCCTCCCTTTTTCAAAACCAAAAGCTGTAGTGAAGGCATGTAAACATGCAAGGAGGTGAAACCTTAGCAGCTATTTTCAACCCGAGGTAATAGTTTCTTGAGGTTCTGCAAGTGATTTATGTCATTTATAAGCACAGTCGACTGCCACTTGGCCCCACAGAGGCAGCGATGGATCCAATTTCATGGAGGCAGTGGGTTTTGTTGTGCAGGTTCCCTCCAGAGCCTGTGTGATGCTCTTTTCCTGGGATTCTGACTGGGCCTGGGGCACAATCCTGGTGGACAGTATGGGAGGTCCAGAGCAGCCCTGGGAGCCACCTGTGAAACCCACAAGGACCCCAGATGTGCAGAAGAACCTTTCAAGGGACCCAACAGTGTCCCGGTGGATGAGGACATCTGACCTGAAACTGGTGGGAGCGATGTGGACACTCTGAGTCAGGCACTTAGCCTTAGTCCATATGCATTTATGTGGCAGGCCCGCTCTGCGTATACTTTACCCGATTCAGAAGGGATAATGACTTGGTAGCTTTTAAGGCAACACTGGGATTATGAACATAAATCAATCATCCAATGAAT
>PVKE010037042.1:0-16091 GCA_004027555.1 Craseonycteris thonglongyai | reverse complement strand
ATCCACCCATCCATTCATCCATCCATCCATCCACCCATCCATCCATCAACCATCCATCCATCCATCCATCTACCATCCATCAACCATCCATCCATCCATCCATCAATCATCCATCCATCAATCATCCATCCATCCATCCATCCATCCATCCATCCATCCATCTCCTCATCCAACTTCCTTCCCCCTCCCACCCGCCCTCCTTCCCTCTCCCCGTTCCTCGCTTCTGTCTTCCCACCTACTCATGATTCCAATAAATACATGTGCAGAGCATGCCAGGTACCCGGGCCCGCATCAGGCTCTGAACAGTCCCAGGAAAGTCACTCTCACCGGCTGGCACTGTTCACTGAGGGAGTCACAGAGGTGAACCTCACAGTGCAGGAAAACGAGGTCGTAATTCCCAGCAAACATGAACATCTGAACCGAGAACCGGCCTTCAGAGGATACACCATTCTCCTCCACGTAGACGGTCGAGTCACGCTGATTTGGGCAGCTGAGAGGGTGACAGGGACAAGGGTCTAACTTCTAGAGCAGCTCGGGGGCCTGAGGCCCTTGGCTGCATCTTTAATCCATATCCAGTATAAAAAAAAAAGGCATTAGAGAGAATTAAAGTGCCCGCCTCCCACCCACCCGGGTTCCTTCCATCCTGCCTACAGTGACTTGTATTCCTCTAGGTGTCCTCCGTGATGTCATTCATCAGCCCACATGGTTTAAGCTTTTCTGGAGGGAGACAGACTGGTTGCCATTTCCAGCCAGACCCACTTGCTAGCGAAGTGACCATGAGCAGCTGACTCAACCTCACGGAGCCCCACTCTCCTCATCTGTAAAGTGGAGATAAAAACGTGCACTTCCTAGGGCTGATGTGAGCCTTTAACCACTTGCCTGATAGGTTTTTTTAATTTCTTCCTCTCAGAAAATGTCAGGGTTTTAAAATTTTTATTTTGTCATTCTATTGAGATGTTTATGACCAGGAAAAATAAACAATTGCAGAAAATCATACATAATATTTTTTTATTATTATTATTTAAAAAATCTTGGGGAAGCCGGGATGGCTCAGTGGGTTAAGCGCTCACTTTGCAGCCCTGGGGACTGAGGATCGAATCCCAGCCCTGGCCTGTGTGGACCCACATGCTGAGCTGGGGAGTGCCCCCAGTTCAGTTCTCACCGGGGTGAGACCCCGGCCCAGTTCCTGCCCTGTGCAGCCCCGCCCACCTGTGGAATGAAACTATGTGGAAAAACCAATGATGTGCAACTATGGAGACTGTTCTGGGCCCTCCCCCTTCTCTCTGTCTCTGTATCTCTCTCTCTCTATCTCTCTCTCTATCAAAAACAATAAAAATAAATCTTTAAAATAAAAAAATTTTTTTAATTCTTATATTTCAATCTCCTTTTCTTTAAAAACAGTGGGAAACTATATGAGAAAATAATAGTTCAACGTAAGAAAAAATTCGACTTGAAATGAGATTTTAGAAGGGTATCTAATTGATAAAAATGTCATAAATTGACAAAAAAAACCATATACTCTACCGCAGGGGTGTCAAACTCAATTAAAACACGGGCCATTTGGTGCAACAGGCAAGATTCACGCGGGCCACATCACATTTACAAACGTCGCTGGAAGGGAGTCAGTGCGTTTATACACGCCCACAGGCCCCCAGGAAAGACACTGGGCCATGTGTATACTCGTCTTCAGTAGTTAAAGGGTTAACGAGGGAATTGTGTGTACAGTATTGCCTCGATCTCCCCTAAGCGCTCTTTTCTTCATAACAATTTTTTCTATTTTCATTTTATTTCAGGGCATCGTGGGCCACAAAAAATTACCTCGGGGGATGCGGCCACCAGTTTGACACCCCTGCAGCCCGTGGGCCACCAGTTTGACACCCCTGCACTACCGTAAGATCAGAAGTAGAAGACAGATATTACAAATCATGCAGTAAATGGTGAAAATTCTGCTGAGGAATACACCCCTGAACCAACTTGTCTCTTGAAAACAACTGATGAATGCTACTAAAATCATCGACAATATAGGCGTGCTAATGAAAACATGGGACTATAGTTACAGAAAACACCACCTGCTGTAACGAGTGTATAGCACGCTAGTGACACCTACTGAGTAAATCTAGGACTTCTTGAAGGAAGCATTCAGAAAAACACGGCCAACTCAGCGCAGGAGTGGAAAAGATTAGGACACCCATGCCGTGCTCGGGCAAGTCAATGCAGGTACGGAGCGGCTGCTCGTGTCTGACACAGGCAAGTGAGGCAAGTGGTTAACATAGCCAAACTATGCATAAGAGTTCGCATTAGCTAGTGTTATTAGCATGGTTTGAATCACAATCTACAGACAAGCGCATCTTCCCTTGCCTTTCGCCAGGGATCGACAGTCAATCATATTTTTGTCCTGCAACCATCGAACAGTCCATTGCGACTCAATAATAAAGCTCCCATGGCGAACAGTGAACCCAAAGTTCTGAAGAAGACGGAAATGGTATTTGTGGACGCCGCCCACCTCCTTCGTATTCACGCTCCAGGCTCACGTTTCGGGAGGGACCGTTCTTGGCCCAAAGGGCATGGGTATGATTGGTGCCACCCAACTGTTTTCTCAGACAGGGAAGCCGATGGGCACACCTGCCAGGGCGGGGTGAGGTCCCAGAGGCCAAAGGATGACCCCATACCTGTTTCTGATGATGAAGTATTTCACGGGGTCAGCCTTGTCCTCAGTGGGGGTGGCATAGCAGTGCCTCAACACCAGGTTGAACCGGGAGGTGTCACCCTTATCCACGATGGCGCCCACGTACAGCATGGATTCCACGGACAGCGTGGCGGCCGCGCCCTCGTATGGCAGCGTGTAGTTCTGGTCTTGGAAGAGGGCCATCCGGACCGTGAACTCTCCCGCCCCGCCCAGGCTGATGTTCATGGAGCTGAGACAAAGACATCCCCGGGAGTGGAGTGTCAGGTGTTGACCCGTGACAACACAGTACATCCAGCCCCACTCTTGGGTCAAGTACTGAAGGCCAAAGGCACATCCTTGACCCCTAAAGAAACTACCCGGGGAAGCCGGGATGGCTCAGTGGGTTGGGCGCTCACTTTGCAGAGCCGGGGACCGAGGATCGAATCCCGGCCCCGGCCCGTGCAGACCCATATGCTGAACTGGGAGCTCCCCCAGTTCAGTTCTCTCTCTGTCTCTGTATCTCTCTCTCTCTATCCTCTGTCAAAATAAATAAATAAAAAATATATATATTAAAAAAAAACAAAAAAAAAAACTACCCGATCGTTCATTTAAATCAGCATTGACTGTCTCCCGGGCACTAACATTTAAACACACACGCATGTCTTCGGGGTGTCCACCCATGTTCCCTGCATCACGCGTCACACGGATCCCCTTCACCCCCAATGCACACCTCTGTCTTCTCCCCTGTAGAATGGGGCTAGGACCAGGACAGTTTTTGGGGCTTTTTGGGGCAGAAGATCTCCTCCCTGCACCCCACCATCTTCAGCAGAATGCCAATTTTAACACGACGAATGGCTTTGGTTTTCTTTGTTTATGACCCTTGGGCTCCCATGCAATGCAGTCTGAGAACCACTGGCACTAGAAAATGTGTAATCCTGCTACACCTGCCATTTTGTGAGTGAACCGGGGCAGCCATGAGCGTCATCGGCAGGGCACCCTGGATCCCTGACACCCCTCATGATGTCCCCTGGCAGGACTTAGTAGTGCTGAGATATTCATTCAACAGAGCAAAAGCCACTGCCCGAACGGAATCCCACCCAAGTTGCTCTTTGGTTCTGTTTCGGCTGAACCAGGGATGCTGTGTATCCGACCAGTGCGGATGAAGTCCCACATCTGCAGGGAAACCTTCTTGCTCCCATCCCAATGCCATTATCTCTCCCCCCACCCCACAATTAGGTTGGGGACCCTGGCTCCCTGATCCCATAGCAGCCCACGCTTCTCCTGTAGCGGAGTGGTCTCACTCGTGATTACTGATGTCGTGGTCAGAAGCCTTTCCTCTTTCAGCTAAATGAAACTGTCACGCTCTTGTTCCTTCGCATAGTGAGTTAACGCCACCAGGCCTGGCTTCCGAATAACGATCACTAATGGCCACGGAGCATTCTAGGTCTGCCCTGTGCATTGACCATTAAGATACGGTCAACAGGGGAAGCTGGGATGGCTCAGTGGGTTAAGCGCTCACTTTGCAGCCCTGGGGACCGAGGATCGAATCCCGGCCCCGGCCCGTGTGGACCCATGTGCTGAGCTGGGGAGTGCCCCCAGTTCGGTTCTCACCGGAGTGAGACCCCGGCCCAGTCCCTGCCCTGTGCAGCCCCGTGCCCACCTGTGGAATGAAACTATGTGGAAAAATGAATGATGTGCAACTATGGAGACGGCTCTGGGCCCTCCCCCTTCTCTCTGTCTCTCTCTCTCTATCAAAGACAATAAAAAAAATATATATATATTAAAAAAAAAAAGATACGGTCCACAGATTGTGTGGACTGAACCATCAAAGGAGCGGAAGCTCCCGAAGCAGGTAGGGAGCGCCCCGTGTGTGCGCGGAGCGAGAGTGGACCGCGCAGGGTGGGAGGTCAGAGGTCAGGGGTCCGGGCCGTACCTGACAATGGGCCGCAGGGCCGTCTGGAGACTCACTTTCATGTCCAGCGGGTAGGCGCACTGGAAGTGCACACTCAGCTTCGTGTCCCTGATGATGACGTCGTTGACCAAGGACAGGGTGTTCTTGTAGATGGCGTGGGTTCTGTTTCTCTTTGGCACAAAGACAAGGCCCCATGTGCGTGCCCACAGGTGTGTCTGGAACCCCCAGGTCTGTCTGCCTCCGTCATGCCGCCACCACCCCGCCTGCTGCTCTCAAGGTGACAAGCGGGCCTCCTCCCCGCACCCCGCTTTGGGGGCACTGACTCTTTACCGGAACCACCCTGCTCGCTCCCCACATCGCCCCTGATGGAAGCAGCCGTAACCCCCACTTACAGGTATGGAGCCCACGCAACAGCCCTGTTCTGAGCTCTTTACGTGAGCCTAGGTGTCTCCACACGGACACCCAGAGACCCCGAGAGGCTGTGGGGCTTGGCTGAGGTCCCCCAGCCGCGGCGGGGGGCCCCTCCGGCCCGTCTCCCACCCGCCCTCTAGTGACCATGGTGTGCACCCCACACACCTCCAGAACGTTGCCGCAGGCAGGCGCCCTCACGGGGCTGGTCACAGACATCAGGTCGCTGCCCTCGCTCTGCAGGCTGCTGCTGCAGTTCTGGTCACGCAGGTAAGCAAAGACCTCGTCGCCGAAGCCCAGGCCTTGCAGCTGGCACCTGTCCAGGGACACCCTCATCTCCCTGGCCCCGCAGTGCAGCTGCGGCTGCCAGCTGTGGACATCTGGAAAGCCGAGAGGGGCATACGTGGCAGGGGTGCTGAGGGGGTCCGGAAGCAGGGGGGAGATGTTTCCTGCGCTTTGGGAAAGCCACCATCACGCCCGCCAGGAGCGTGGGACCAGGGGCCATTCACACCTGGTCTGAGATGAAGCATCCTTTGTGCACGCTAGCCCAGGGCTGGCGGGTGTGGTTCCCCTTGGGGATGAGGGGCCCCAGGGAAGCAGGATTTGTGGCACATCCCCGGCTAGGAGTCAAAGCTAGATGCCCGCGACCGCCACCTCCTGGCTTTGCAAAGCTAGCACATCTGACCTGGTTCAGAGCCAACGCACGCATTCATGGACCCAGCCAACATTTATCCAACAAATGCTTCCTCAGCTTCTACTCTCGGCCAGGTTACTGTTCTAGATGCTGGGGATACACTGATAGAGGGCTAACATTCTGACAGGGGAGATGGATAGGAAGTTTCTACCTTGCATCCCTTCCTATGAGCCATTTATGTCTGCTTGTTTACCTCCTGGGCCGGGCAGCTCATCACCTGCCCACTTGGACGATCTAATTTAATTCTCACAGTAGCTCTGGATAGTGGTGATTCTTCTTAATATCTTATCCCTGTTTTACAGATGAGGGCCGTACGGCTCAGAGACATGAGGAGACTTGTCCCAGGCCCTAGAGCAACTGCGTGGCAGCCCTGGGACTGGCCCCCCAAGTCCCTCACAGCCAGACGCAGCAGATGTTTGAACGTGGCTCCCACCCTGGCAAAGTCCTCCTCAGGACCTCTGTCCCTCAGGGCCAAGCCCACCCCTGCCACACCCACCTCCTGAGGCTGTGGCTCAGCAGCTGACCTGGAAACTGGGGGGATGGAGGGGCATCCCCACCTCCAGTCCTTGCAACCTCACGGGCTTCGGGTGCTCACGTTCCCTGACCTCAGTGCCATCCCCACAGGCGCTGGTCCGCACGGCTGCTGACCCGCTGAAGCTGCCCCCTCCTGCCACCCGGTGCCGACCCCGTGGCTCACCAGAGCTGTTGAGGTTCTGTCTGCAGACACAGCCCCAGGTGCCGTTGAGAAAGACACACTCCTCTTCCGGGCGGCACGTCTTCTCACACTTGTTCTCCACCGTGGAGGGGTCTGGGGGCGAGGCACGGAGGAGGGGGTCAAGGTGCAGAGCAGGGGGCACCTGAGGCCACCGGAGCCGACCCCGTCTCTCTCCCAGGGCACAGCCATCCTCCACAGAGTTGTCCAATCCTCAAGCCTCAACGTCGATTTCCTGACCCCCAACCCGGTGACCCGAGAACACTGATGTCACCATCGTACAACGTGGCAGGTACCGTTCTGGGTACTTGCCCTGCGTGAGCTCATTCGGCTGTCGTGGTAACTGTATGAGCCAGGGAAGCAGGGCGGCTAAGGCCGTGAACCAGGGAGCTAAGAGTGCTGGCTTCAGATCCCTGCTGTGTGGTATCGGGAGAGCTGCTCAACCTCTCTGTGCCATTTTCCTATTTTATTTTATTTTTTTTATCCCCAGATCAGAAAACTGAAGCTCAGAGAGGTCAATGAAATGGACCACGTGGAACCGAAATACGAATGAACCTCAGTTCTTCACATCACGCCCCACACGGATGGACACAGGGACCCCGCTTTTTGAAGTGTGCACTTTGAGATGTTTACAAAGTACTGAGTTCTGCTAACGGTGAGAAATCCGATCTCTTTCGCAAAAGCGGAAATCCAAGATGGGGTTCGGCGTTTGTTTGGCTGCCCTCTGTGACAGAGGCAGCAAGGGGGTCCCGGGGGGCAGGGGGCGGGCATGGCTCCTTCCTGGGGAGCCTCACTCGGCTGGCTCCCGGGGTCAAGCCGCCATCACTTGGACCCGTGTCTACGAGCATCTGTGCTTTCTCTGGGCCTATGTTGTGCGTCCATGGGCAAGACGTGCCCTCAGGTATCGGGAGAACCCACAAGAATCTCCTGTGGGTGGGGAAGGAGGGCATGAAGCTGGACACACTTGAGTGCATCGGGATGGTTTCCTAGGTGATTTCTGGGGGGTCTGGGGACGCTCCCCAAATTCCCGTATGAAGTCATCACGTTGCCTCTTCGCTTTACGCGGCCTCGGCTTATGAGAGGTTTCCTGGCCACGTGCTATTTCTGGGTCGTGGAATCCCTGTGCCCGTGAGGAGACGTCACCCTCCTCCTGATGGTCCCACCTCCCTTGTGATGTGGGAGAGCGGGGACCCTCGGGTGGTCCCCCCCACAAGCTGACCTTCTCCCTGGCTCCCCTGATACCCCGGCACGTTTGGGGGGCCGCCAGCCCTGCAGCTGCCCCCCCAGGGCCTCGGCCGCTCACCTGTGCAGTATCTCAGGTTACAGGAGGGGCTGCCGTTCAGCTGGTACACGTGGAACCCCCCGGGACAGGCCCGGACGCGCACCTCAGAGCTCCAGTAGCAGCAGTTCCCTGACCAGTGGGCACACACCGTGCGGGGGACGGTGCCCTCCCCGAGGGCCGGGTGGGCCCCGTTCAGCCACATGGGCGCGTCCGTCTGGCACCGGTACGCCGGGACACAGGTGTCCGGCATACGCGTCCCTCCTCGGCCCACAAAGCGGAACCAGCCCCTCAGGTCCCTGTCGCACTTCAGGGTGCGTTCTGTGTCCTCGGTGCTCCGTGAAGGATCGTCCAGGCGGGTGTGATTCTGGCAGGGGTCCAAACACTGCGGGGGCGGGGGGGCCCCGGGGGCTCCGCACTCCAGGGAACCTGGAAAGCGAGCGTGCGTGGGCTTGGGTTCCCTGAGCCACCCCGGCCCACACACACCCCGTTTTAGATGTGCCGAGGAACCCGATGAGGCACGAGGCTGTTAACGAAACATCGGCCTTCGCCACCGCCGGGTCAGGGTAATAGCCGTGGTGCCGTGTCTCACAGGCATGAAGAACCTCGGGTCTCCACCCGGCACAACCCCGGGAGCCACTGTTCTCATGAGCTTGGAGTTGTGCAGTGCTCCCCCTGTGCAACCGTACACTGCAGTCCTGTCGGACCCATATTTGTCTTCCTCGTTCTAACTGGGAGACGGATGTGCTGGGAAAACCTCAAACGTCATTAAACTGAATCAAGTAGAAGCAGGAGTTGTTGTCACAAGCCCGTTCCATCCTCAGAAGGGACCGTCAATTTGTCCTTAGGCCCTTTATGTGTATATGGTTACAATGTAGGGTTTAGAAAACAAAAAGCAATTTAATGCTTTCCAGCTTTCCCTTGGACCCCACTTGCATGTGTTTTCCTTACTGTATCACAGATGCAGATCTAACACGGGGTTTCTGAACCTTGGTGCTGTGGACGTTTTAGGCTGGACGGTTGTGTGCTGTGGGGTCCATCCTGTGTGCTGAGAGATATGTAGCAGCGTCGTCCCTGATGCCAGTATTAACTCCCTCCCTGTAGGTGTCCCCAGACTTTTCCCAGTGCCCCCAGAGGCAACATCACCCTCAGGTGACAACCCCTGGTCTAACAGGACCCATTCTGATGGTGGAACTCAGGGCTTTTGACCGATTCGGGGATTCTGATGTGTGAAGAGACAGACACACCGGGGCGGGGACCTCAGGCTGCTCAGCCTGGGTTTAGAGCCAACTCGGCACCTGCTGGCTGGACGACCTTGGCCGGCAGTTCAAGTCCCCCGAGACTTATCCACCAGCCGCCACCTGTGAGCTGCTGGTTCCCATTCCCACGCCTTGGGTCACAGCGTTTGCACACTGGGCCTGGTGTCTACTTAACATGTTTCTTTCCGTGATTCTCTTTGCAAATTTGTTCCATGCCAAGGAAAAATATCTGTGATGCCACAGGTATGTTTTTAAATACACACGAACAGAGAGAGAGAGAGACAGACAGAGCGCGCCACCAGAGAGGTTTTGGAAGTGTTTGCTGTGCACTCCTGCAATCGGCTTGAGATAGGCATGCCCCATTTAGGGAACTAAACCCAGGAGGATGGTTGGAGAGTTAACTGAGATAACAGGTGAAAAATGCCCAGCACAGCCCCGGGGTCCTCATGGGAGTTTGCGCTGTTCCCTTCTCTAGTTCTGATTTGTGGAATGGCCCGAGAGCCCTGACGATGCACTGCGTGTGCTCTCAGCATCACCCGCGTGGGACACACGTTAGAGGGAGGCTCAGGAAATAAGAGAGAGAGCTCCAAGTCTGGCTTGTGCATGTCTTCTGGGCTGGCTGCACTTGTTATTCTTGGATGATTGCCCAAGGGAGGCCACGCACTGAGTCCCTCCCTCCCTGTCCCCAGCCCCCTCCGCAGGTGACACACGGCCACTCACCTTGCTGCTCCGTAGACGCTAGCGTCAGAAGGCAGGAGGCCAAGGCCAGCCCCAGGACGGAAGGGACTGCCATCCTCCCCATAAGCTGAGACTCAGCGGCAAGCAGACTCCTCAGGCAGCTACGGGTTAGAGTGACAGGTCATCCCCTGAGGTGCTGCGGCGAGAGGGGAGCTCACCCCATCCTAAAGCCCCTGCCTACCCCACCCGCCCTCCGGGGGAGGCCCCGTCCTCGCCCCGGTTCTACAGAGAACACGAGTCACGGGTGTATTAACCAAACCCCTCCTGCGAGCCAGCACTTCCCTGTGTGCAAGAAGTTCAACAGTTTGCTCAAGGCACAGACAGGGGCCCCTGACTTGCCTCTCCTTGTTCTAAAGCAGGTGTGAAAGGAGATGGGGTAACAGAGCCGGCCACATGCCAAGAGAGTCAGGTAGACATCGAGGAAGGCCCAGGCCAGCCCCAGAGGGTCTCAGGCTGGCTCCTGCTCCCGGAAGCAGAGGCCCTGGGAGAGCGGCCCGCGGACAAAGGCGGTGGGCACCGTGCTAAGAGCTCCCTGCCATTGTCCCCTGGGCGTGTGGGTTTCCTTGAGGCAGGGACCAGGTCAGACCAAGGCCATCGCTCGCTCTCAGCCCAGTGTCCTACAAGGGCCGGGGTCTAACCGCCTGTCTGGGCTCCAAAAGCCTCCAGAAGCAGACGACCCTCACCAGGGCAGTGGGGTCCCAGTCAGGGGGAGGCGCCAGCACCTGGAGGTGTCTCCACAGCGGGGCTTGGAGCAGGGCTTACCTGGGGCTGAGAACACAAGGGTTCCACCTCCTCTGGAAATGCAGGCCTGCCAGGGGGCCCTCCTTTTATTGCCTTGTCCCACCCATGTGGCCCTCCAGGATTGGTGCTGAGGCCAGCAGGAAGCTAATTTCCCGGGCATCGCCGGCTCGTTGGCCGGAGGCAAGATAAGCGGTTTACCCCACGGGGTGGGAGAGAAGGGCCCCTTGCCAGCCGCCCTCCCCAGTGTAAACGCCTCCAAGCAGCCTCGCCTTCATGCGGATGCTTCTCCAGCCACAATAACCACAGAGCCAGGCCCACCTGGATCGGCAGGCAGTCGGCCCAAGACCCGCACGGAGGCCCGAAACCGAGGATGGCGCCAGACCCTCCTATGGACTGTTTCCTACCCACGCATGCCTGTGATAGAGGGGGACCGATCAAGGAGGCACAGAGACCAGCAGTAACTCCTAAGAAAAAGCAAAACGAAAGGACAACCGTAACATCCTTCCATTGGAGTTACATAAGCGTGGGAGATGCAGGGATGGCTCAGCGGGTTGCGCGCTTGGCTTGCAGCCCCGGGGTCCGAGGACCGAATCCTGGCCCCTGCCTATTCGGACCCATATGCTGAACTGGGGTGTGCTTCCCATGTGGGAGGCCCCCCTTGGGGGGCACGCCTCCCCTGTGGGCCCACTTCCTGCCCTGCGCAGCCCTGTGCCCACCTGTGGAGTGAAACTATGTGGAAAACTAATGCTGTCAACTGTGGAGACTGCTCTGGGCCCTCCCCCTTCTCTCTGTCTCTCTCTCTGTCAGATAAGTAAGTAAATAAGTAAAAGGCATGTGAGCGTGTTCTCTCTCAGCATGGCTTATGGTGCTGCACTCACCCACCTTGGACGGCATGAGATGGTGTGCTATCTACATGAGGTCCCGTGAGTGAATGGCGTGGGCGTCGTGACCTGGCACTCGGCAGCTGTTGACACACCATCAGAAGGCGGGTCCCTGAGCCCTGGAAAATGTCATGTCTCTGTCCACAAACTGAGTGCCTTCTCCCTCCTAGCGAAGCACTCAGCCTGCACGGTGGCCGGAACCTTTGCAGTGTGAGGTGTGACCGCAAAACGAGCATGAATTTCTGTTTCCTTTTTCATAATTTCACAGCTAGAAGATTCACTTTGGCCGGAGACCTTAGCAACCTCCGCATACTGCTTTTTTTTTCTTTTTCCTTTCCTGATAAAGTCAAGCGTTGTCACTTAAGGGAAGCTCCTTACAGCGTCTCTTGGGCACATACGAATCGCCAGCATCCCTCTTTGGGGCCATTACTAACTAACATAAGGCTGACTAGAACACAGCCCTTGGGATACTGTGACAGTTGTCTGATAAGCCAAACGGCCCCTCAGTGATTCACTGGTGGGTAGTTTCTGCAGCGTGGGAACACTGGACAGAGGAATGATTGACATCCCAGGCGGGACGGAGTGGGATGGCGCGAGATTTCATCACACTACTCAGAATGCTGCAAAACGGACGCACGGTTTCCCCCTGGAACGTTCCGTGTCATATTGTTGGGCTGCGGTTGACCATGGGTAACTGAAACCTCAGAAAGCTAAACCACAGATGAGGGGGACCAGCCGGCCGTAGGTCCTCAATGCCGAGCACACAGGGCCCCGCTGAGACCTCCACCGCCCCCTGGCCCCGTCCCTCCTCACATTCAAGCCTCACCATAAAGCAGTGAAGTCAGTGTCATCTTTATTACCAGAAACCAAACGCTAATCCAAAGGAAGCTTACGACCCAAAGGGAAGTGGCGAGAAGTCAAACAGGCACTTGTTTGCACAATGGATTTCCAATTGTACCTTGTGTTCCTAGCTAATCACCTTAGAACACTGCTGTTTCCGTCTGGATGCCACTCAGCGGGGAGCCAGTTTGAGCCAAGGCGCAAATAAGAAAGCGGGGGATGGGTGCCTCCCATCTGGGTCCAGAGCACAAACCTCCAGCTTCAGATACTCAATGCTGAGGAGTCTGGGAAGGGCCAGCTGAGTGGCAGTGAATCGTGGGACGCGAAGGCTAGAACAAGGAGGCTCTCTGCACAAAATAAGCATCGGAAGGGCCTCCCCAATCATCCCTCGCGACATGGGGAAGGTACGGAACTCAGACGAGGCTGGGCACCAAGGCCACGCTCGGGCCTGGCTTTCCATCAGAGTCGCCGCTATTGTGGGACAAACGGTGCTGCCTGCCTCTCCTCTCACGCTAGGACTCTTCCAGGAGCCGAGGTGGGAGGACCCAGGTACCCCCAGTGTTGGTAACGCCTCCCAGCAAAACCTCAACCTGGACAGAGACAGGATGCGGCAAGCCACTGCTCTACTCTGAGCGCGTTTGGGAGACCCTACGTGTGGAATGTACAGTAGCCACGGCTGCAGGATTCCAAAATTCCTCTAGTGCCCCCCGCACCAAATAGCCCAGTGACCCAGCCACTTTGGCCGGGACCTCCCCGTTCTCCCCCACAGTGGCCACTCATGACCTTCTCCATCCTTTCAAAGTCTCTTCGGCCATCACACCCCCCACCCAGGGCACTGACAGGGGCCAACAGCCCTGGGCGTTCTCTTATCAGCCTCTGCTTGTCTGAGACCTTCCCAATCCTGTACAAAATTAAAGCCCTCTCCTCTAATACCCTTGTCTTTTGACGCCCCTCCCCAGGGCGTGTCACCACCTAACTCATCACATACGTATCCCCCTCACCCCTTTTTAAACATAAGCGCCTTGTCAGCTCGGTGTTGAGTACGCGCTGTCTCCTTGCTGCCTCTAAAATAAGGTGGCCAACTTCTTTCCAATGAAAAGGACATAAATAAATGAAGGAAACAAATATTGCAAATAAAAAAATGTATTCTTTCCGACAATAACCAAACAGAACGCATTACAATATGGTAAATAGATAATGCAGGTGTATCATGATTGTTATTTAAATATGAATATTTTTCGATTGAATGAATACTTTTTGTTAATGTGTCATTTTCTAACAAAATATTAGAAATATCCGTACAAGAACTATTTTTCATATTGAATTTCACAGCAAGTGCTGCAGCAAGAGTAGCAACATTCAGTCTTGATTTTTCAGTTGTCCAAAAATCACGAGCCATTGAAAATACCCTTTCAACGGTTGCGTTAGAGCCAGGGCAGCACAGTGTAAATTGGATTAGAAGTAAATTCTCATATGGTATATGTGCCTTTTTGAAATGGTTGAATATTTCCACCCATCTTTTATCAACTTCAACATGTTCACTTTCCCACTTGACCAATTTCTCAGAATTTAAATAAATATTCCGTTTTTGAATTTCTTCCAATAGACAATTGTCGTCTATTTTAATGTCTGGTCGTTCTGTGGTTAAAAGCTGAACACAAGATTCAATATCTTTCCAATGCACCTGAGACGACGTCAAAAAGCACCATTGAAAATTGCTACTTCCTGTAATGTTTGCTTCAGACCACTCTTCGAAGTATTCAAAACATATTTGATAGAAATTCTGGGCTTCCTTGACAAATTTTTACGTTATCTCTGGATTTGATTCCTCTAACTCTGATCATTTTCTCTTTATAGTTAAAGGAAGAAATATTTCTTCAAACTTAGATTTATATTGAAGGATAAACTCAGTTAAAATAAGACTTACTTCTGTAGCTAAAATCCGTTCACCTTCAGTATTTCGAATTGTTTTGTGAAAAATAGATGCTTGAAATAAGACTAAATGCATGAATATTTCAGATATTTCCTTATTGAAGAACAATGCCAGGATTTTAGGACACTTGTCTAAACTTAAAAAATATGAACGCAGAGGCTCAAAGAAGTGTAGAACACGCTCTAGAGCAGGTGTAATAGCAAGCCATCTCACTTTTGAATATCCTAAAAGTTTTTTGTATTCAATATTTGCTTCTTCAAAAATAGCTTTTAACTAGCCACACGAACAGGAAAATGACTAAAATACGAATAAATTGTAGTTATTATTACTTCTACATCAGTTGGCATGGCACAAGACGCAGTGTTGATTGCATTTGATAAAATATGTGCATTACAACCGATTCCTGATATTTTCTTGTGGAGTGAAGCTTGTAACTTTACATACACATTATTCACCCCTTTGCGTCTTCGGCCTCCAAAATTGGTGTTTGCATGGTCAGCTGTTAGTGCTACAACTTTAGATTTTAAATTGTTTTCACTTATTATTCTATACAGATGGTTCGACAAAATTTCAGCTGTTTCGCCTTCAGTGGATTCTCAAATTAAAATTTTTACTTGAATGCCCTTGGTTATATTAAAATATCTTACTAGTATTGGATACAATTTTGTTTCATTAGGATTTGAAGCATCAGATAAAATCGTTACAAATGCTGCAGCTTCCAAGTCTTCTGTAAGTATTTTGTCACAGTAATTTTTAAATTCTGATTTAATAATGGCCTCGCATTTGGTCCTGGCGCATGAAAATTTAGCACTGTGAATTTTTTCAATAATTTAGTTGTACAATCCATACTACAGACACTTTGATTGCCAATTACGGTATGAAATGCAAATGTTCCCTCCATTGCAGCTAGCTGCTTTGCATCTTCAGAATAATTTGAAGTGTTACAGAAACTTGTTACTTTACTACTGGAAGCTGATGCATCTAATGATTGCTTATGTTTGTTGGTGGACAAGTGTTTCGTTATAGCTGCTCTGCCTCCAACTGCAACACAAAATTCTCCGCGGCAAATATTGCAGAAAACGATGGTATCTTTTTTTGATGTGATGAATGGAAATTTCTTTTTCAATTTATTGTTGAACTGACATTTTCTCTTTTTTGATTTTTCCATCCTTAAATGAAATTTAAAATGAATTATTAAAACTGAAACTTAACAGACTAAGGGAATAGGAATAAACATTAAATTTTAAAATCAAATTATTTTACAGTTCTATGACAACAGAGTTGAATCAACTTGTAAATAAAGTGGTAATACTTTAAATTATAAAATTAGTAATTAATTAATAAAACTTGAATTATGCTCACCTAGGTTTGTATGTCGAATATTCACTAGGAAAGAAATAATTACTGTTGTGTTTCAGTTCAGTAAGAATTGTAAGAAGTCAATAAGGCTACTAATTCATCAAAGGATATCGCTAGTTTATTTTAATCAAATAATAAACTAACACAATCGAAGATCGCAACTGTTGCATTTTTGAGAAGTATTATTTTCTCTCCCCGATGTGATGTGGACTTGTACATCTGGAAACTGTCCAATTGTTACCAGTCAATGTCACCCCATTAAATTTTACAATAAAAAAAAAAATGACTGCCTCCATAAAATTAAATAGCGGTGTTTTCATCATTATGGGAAATTTTTGTTATTAAATATTTAGAGATTTACAAATTAGCTTTTACATATCAAAAAGGAGGAAATCTAGGAAGACACATTTTGAGGGAGGACTGTCCCCCCTAAAGGAGGACGGTTGGTCACCTTAAACAGAAGTCGCAGGTGACAAAGACGTGGACCTGAGTCAAGGGATTCCACGTGTGGGTGAAGGGAGCTCCGTAAACGCATAACGGAGCAGGGAGGGCAGGAGACACGGTCAGCAAGAGCGGTCACGCGACCTGGATCCTTAAGTCTTTACGTCAAGAAGACACTCAGGTTAATTGATAGAAGATCCGCGTGGGGGGGGAGCCGGGAGGGCCCCGC
>PVKE010037041.1:0-16093 GCA_004027555.1 Craseonycteris thonglongyai | reverse complement strand
AAGGCTCCACCCGCCTTTAGAAGCTGAAAAAGGCAAGGAATGGATTGTCCCCCAGAGCCTGCAGAAGGAACGCAGCCCATCTGGCCTCTTGACTTTAAAGATTTATTTTTATTGTTTTTTGACGGAGAGAGACAGAGAGAGAGAGAGACAGACAGAGAGAGACAGAGAGAAGGGGGAGGGCCCAGAGCAGTCTCCATAGGTGACAGCATTAGTTTTCCATATAGTTTCACTCCACAGGCGGGCACAGGGCTGCGCAGGGCAGGAACTGGGCCGGGAACCTCCCTCATAGGTCCTGGCAAGAACTGAACTGGGGGCACACCCCTGTTCAGCACGTGGGTCCGCATGGGACCGGGTCGGGATTTGATCCTTGGGCTCCGGGGCTGCAAAGCGAGCGCTTAACCCGCTGAGCCATCCCGGCTTCCCCTGGGCCCTTGACTTCAGCCCAGTAGGACCCATTCCAGACATCTGACCTCCAGAGCCAGAAGAGAAGAAATCTGTATTGATTTAAGCCACTACATTTGCGGGCCTTCGTCACTGCAGCGGTAGGAAAGTGATAGCGTGCGTGTGCACAGCTGTTTGCTGTCTGTCTGGAAACCAACTGTAGAGCCCTGCAGGACCCCTCAGCCCCTGCCAGGCTGTGGTTTGATGTGGCATCTCCCTACGGTCAGCAGTGTGGCTCAGGGCAGCACTGTCCCCACCATTTGTGACTGCTCCAGGCGGGACAGTGGGAGGGAGCGGGGGTGGGAGGGGTGGCCATTTCCTGGCCTCCCTCTGGGTGGCATTCGCAGCCCCCCAGGAGCCCAAAGCTAGGCTGTCCTGTGAGACTTTAAGTGCCTGATGGCCCAGTCATTCGTGTCACCTGAGAACTAGCTCTTGAGCACTGAGTACGTGCTCAGCGATATGCTAGGCACTGGGCATGTGGCAGCGAACAAAGTCCTCCCGCTCAAACCATAGTCCCTGAGCTCCTGACTTGATGGCGGACCGCTAGCAGGTGAATAATGTGCTTGTCCCCTGACCATGCACTCAAGCATGGGGCCGACACGAAGAGAGGCTGTGACGAAGGGAGGGGAGGGGATCAGAGGGGCAGGCCCGGAGTGGACTGGCGCCGGCAATGTCTGTCCTTGAGGACCCCGCTCCAGCCCGCACTCAGCCCTGGCCTCGGTGTGACTTGCGGGGCTTGGCCACACGACACTTGTGTGGCTGTCCCATCCTCCCAGCCTAGACTTTGCAGCCTTTTAGGCTCCTGGCCTCTCCCCTGCACTCTTCCTACAGATCGAAGGGACCCAGAAACTGCTCAACAAGGACCTGGCGGAGCTGATCAACAAGATGCGCCTGGCCCAGCAGAACGCCGTGACCTCCCTGAGCGAGGAGTGTAAGCGGCAGATGCTCACAGCCTCGCACACTCTGGCCGTGGACGCCAAGAACCTGCTCGACGCCGTGGACCAGGCCAAGGTCGTGGCGAACCTGGCCCGCCCGCCTGCGGAGTGACAGAGGGCGGGCACCCCTGCCTGCGTCTCCCGCCCCCGCCCTCGCGTGCCGCCCCCGCCCCCCGGCCCTGCCTTGCCTCCGGTCACGTGGCTCTTCTCAGGGGGAAGGCCAAAGGGAGTCCTTCCCTTGCCACTTTGCACGACCCCCTTCCCCCACCCCACCCCTAGAATGTGCTGCTTAGGCTGCAGCTGGACAGAGGGGACTCAGGACTGTAGACACCAGGGGGTGACAAAGGGAGCTCAGAGAGCCCTGGGGCTGCTGCTGCCCCGGGCCAGGCCCTCCTCACACCTGCCTGGCCCGGTGGGGGTCCCACTGGTGCCCTTAGAGGCCGCACGGGTTTTATGTGTGGACATAGCAGGCCACTTGGGAATCCAGGTATTCCTTCTCCTTCCTCCTCTGTTCACAGGGGACCCCCGATGCAGAGGGGTACAGAGGGGCTTTTCTGAGGGGGCAGGCAGCTGGTGAGATGAAGGATGGACCTGGCTTTCTTGTACAGTGTATATTGGAACTTATTTAATGTGAGTTTGGTCTGGACGGACAGCCATGTGCCCCCACCCCACCTGGGACACAGCCCAGCGACAAGTTATTTGGAGTCTGGGCACAGGACGCTGTGTGGTCAACGCACCAAGTGTCGAGGAGAAGGGGAGACGAGGCCAACAGGACTTGGACCCCAATTTGCTCTCTTCCTTGTGCCCACTTTTCTCTTTCTTTCCTTATTTCACCCCCCCTCCTTCTTTCTTCCTCCTTTCTTCCTCCTTTGCCTTGTCTCTTCCCGTTTCTCATCAGCTCCCTCCTCCTCTCTCGTGTTTGTGCAGAACACTCTTCAGATTCTTTCTATTTGACTTGTGGACGAATTAAAATTGTACCATTTGCTTTGCGGTTTGGTCGCTTGGTTTGTTTGAGCTGCTGTAAATGGGGGCACAGTGACCGCAAGCCGCAGTCTTGCAAGAAGCTGGCTGTACTCAGCTGGGCATAGCTCACGGGCTGCTGCATGGTGTGTGGGCTGAGGGGTCGGATACGGGCCCAGCCCCACTGCCTGTGCACCTGACCGAAGGGCCGCTTTCCAGTGGGGACCCAGGGCAGCCCCTTACACAGCCACATGAGGAAGGCCAGTAGAGTGGCACTCTCCCGGCTGGCGTCCAAACCCCCGGGGCTCTGGGGGGCGCTCCGTGGTCCTGGGGATGCCGATGAGGGGGTCCCATAGCTAAACAAACACAGGCTTTGGTTTGCTTTGATCACTTTACTCACATGCCAGATGGATGGGAGACGGACTAATACGAGGGAACATCACTGCTGCAGAAGATCCAGGACGAGGGAGATTGGGGTGCATAGGAGCAGAGAGGGGCCAGAAACCAGAATCAGCGGAGGCCTGGGCTGGGGGTTCACAGGTTTCCACTGGGTCTGTCAGGAAGAGGCAAGTGGAGCTTTGGAAGGAGGGGACCCCAAAGGCTGAAGGGCCAGTGGAAGCTTGCCCTACGTGGCTTCCTGTCGGGGTCCCACACTGTCTGGAGACCCCAGGGCCCGCATGGGTTAGCTGCTGGGGTTCTGCCCTCTAGGCTGGATGAGGTGGGGGGACCATGGAGGGTCACAGCTCCTCTAGGCTCCCGCTGCTGCTGAGGGCCATGTGGCTGGTCCCAAGGTGAGAGAAGAGATGGGCACGAGAGGATCAGACACGTCACCGGGCTTTGCGAAGGACAGGGCAGGCAGGCTGGGGGGGGGGGGGGGGGGGGGGGGGGGGGGGGGGGGGGGGGGGGGGGGGGGGGGGGGGGGGGGGGGGGGGGGAGTGGTTCTGGTTCCTGCCACGCTTGCAGTTATATTGCAGGCTCAGGGTCCAGAGCACTCCACTTGCGGCCCTTCGTCACTGAGAATGCAGGTCCTGAGCACTGACCCCCACGCACCCTGGGGAGGGAGCATGCTACAAGCTTGCAAGGGTCAAGAACGGCTCAGGACAGCCCTGTGCTTTGTCCACGTAGAAGGACAGGTGGTGCCCTGCACACAGGGACTCTCAGCACAGCCAAGCCTCTGGGGGACAGCTGGCGCTGAGCCAGTTTGCAGCAAGAAAGGTGCAGGGAGCACAGCTGAAGGTCCAAGGGGCTCAGAGGAGCTTCCGGGTAGGCAAAGTGGCCCTGTCACCAGCATCCAATCACACATTCTCCTGTGCTCCCACCCCACCTGCGGCCTGTCTCCCCCTTCTTCCCCTCTAGAGAGCTTTCACCACTTTCCTGCTAGACCTGTGGGCTCAGACTCAACTTCTTTCTCTACCTGGTTCAAAGACACCCCAACCTTCTCCCACTGCTCCCCCACACCGGAGCTCCACCTCAGCCTGGCTGCTCTGAATCTTCAGGTTCATTCTTGAATCCAAAACATGGCTCACCGCTGCAGCACCCTCTTCCCCTTCCCCACACACCCCTACTTCAAGATGGATTCTGTTCCTTCTCACTTGGCCCCACCCCCACCCACTGCTCCTCCTGCTTGGACCTCCTGTCCCTCTGTGTTGGGTCGCTCCTTCCGGAGCATCTTATGTGGCTTCACATTGTCATCACCATATCATGACCTTGTGCAGAGTAAGTTCGTTCTTTCCCTAGCTTCTCAGCATCCAAAACAGGGCTGTGTGCCCAGTACGTTCTCCACACACAGGCTAATACGGTCCAGTGAGTTGTGCCAGAAAGTGTTCAAGGACAGGGCCAGTGTAGCGACTCCATGCAGAGGCTCTTGCAGTCACATAGTGTTGACCCCAAAGGCGGACTCCAGAGGCAGCAGCAAAGGTGGTCACCAGTGCTACCACTGGGCCAAAGCGAGGGACGTGAGATCAGATCATTCCAGCCAGGAACGGAGGGAGAAAGAGGCCCACAGTCCCCAGGGCGCAGACGATGATGAACAGCCAGAGGAATATCCTGTCAATGACCATGGCCACGTACTTCCAGTCCTCCTTTACCTGCAGGTGGGAGTGGGCTCACAGTGACAGTGGCCAGCCTCGGGCAAGGGGAAGTGCCCCATGCAGGCTCAGCCCCTGTAAGGATGGCACAGGGGCTGGCAGCCTCTCTCAGGTCCTGGGAAGCTAAGGAGTGGAGGGTGGGGTGGGTGGGGGGAGGTGGGGGCTCAGGGATGTCTCATGACTCAAACAACACTTTCCTTAGTGGTTTTCACCCCAACCCACTCCCGCCAGTCCAGAGCCTTTCCACAGGCTCTCAGTTACAAATAAGGGGGCTGGAGGGACATAGGACGTTCTAGAATTACTCAAGAGTCTATAGTGGCTTAAATGCAGTACCTTGCAGTTAGAAAATGGTGAAGGTTTTGCTGCCTCAGGTTGCTACCCCTCTCACCCACCCACCTACTGCAGGAGATAGAGAGGGGGAGGTAGCTGAGGGTAGGTGCAAGCCCAGGGGAGGTTAGGGGGTGGTGGTGGGGAGAACGTTGTGGAATTTGGACTCACAGCCCAGGCAAGTGAGTTTGGACTCCTAGCTGCTCCCAGATTAGACAATGATTCATTTTTCTTATCTACTCAGCAAGACTACCCAGTACTGGCCTCCTGGCCTTTCATCCCCCGCTAGATTGTTAGGAAGAATTTTGTGCTCTCCAGCAGTGGCTGGCTCGCCTGCTAATGCCGGATATGGCAGGGGCTGAGGAGGGCAGCCCACCTGGTACTGCCAAGCTTCCTCGGAGTTTTTGAAGTTTACAAGATGTCCAGGAACCACAAACACGGAGAAGGAGGGAGAGTCCCTCCCCCGCCACCTGTTGCGTTATGGTGAGAAATGGCCCTGTGAGGGTGGCATGGGAAGTCCCACACCTGAGGTCCCTCCCTCTCTGTCCTGCTGTCTCCCAGGTAGGCTTAGCTGGGGCCTTTCTGACTGCGATTCCACCTCCTGCCAATCCATGTCTTCAGATCTGCCCGCTAGACATTCTCCATCGCTCTTTCTTCCAGGCTCCCAAGGGCCCTGACTAAGGGAGATGGGTCCTCATGGGGGAGACTGGGTCGGCCTAACTTGACACCCTGAGGCAGGATGGTTCCCTCCTAGAGTCACAAGACAAGGAGCCCAGTCCCAACTCACCGAAGACTCAGCATCCTCAGCCCGCAGGTGATCAGCGATATAGTGCACGCCTTCCAGTGCCTTCTGCATGAGAGGGGACAGCAGGAGCCCGCCCTTCTGCAATGGGGCCTCTGCCGTGGGGCCCGAGGCCCCTTGGTGACGACCGTCGTGGCTGCAGAGGACCCCCATGGAGGAGAACGACACCCATCTGTCTTCCTCCTCCAATTCCTCCTCCCTCTTCTCCGTGTCCATGTCGGTCTCCAGCCAGTGATAGGAGGGGCTGAGCTGCAGATCTGGGGGGTCACGGAGCTCCAAGGGTGGCAGGGGCCGGCTCATCAGAAGCCAGCGGGGCGCCCAGCTCAGAAAGGCCGCCCTCGCCCACCCAGGCATCTTGTGGGTGCTGGGGGAACGGTGGTGCACATTGAGCACGAAGACCGTGATGACGATGGACAGCGTGACGAAGATCATGGTGAAGAGCAGGTACTCGCCGATGAGCGGGATGACCAGGGACGTGGACGGGATGATCTCGGTGATGAGCAGGAGGAAGACGGTGAGCGAGAGCAGCACGGAGATGCAGAGCGTGATCTTCTCCCCGCAGCCGGACGGCAGGTAGAAGACCAGCACCGTCAGGCAGGAGAGGAGCAGGCAGGGGATGATGAGGTTGATGGTGTAGAAGAGGGGCAGCCGCCGGATGACGAAGTCATAGGTCACGTCGGGGTAGATCTCGGCGCAGCAGTCGTACTTCTTGCTGTTGTAAGTGCCCGTGGCGTTGACAATGGCCCACTCGCCACTCTCCCAGTAGTCCTTTAGGTCCACCATCTGCTCCATCTGCTCCAGGTCGATCTTGGCCTTGTCGTACGTCCAGGAGCCGAACTTCATCTTGCAGTTCTGCTGGTCGAAGGGGAAGAAGGTGACATCGATGCTGCAGGAGCTCTTGTAGATGGCCGGGGGCACCCAGTGCACGGTGCCCGTGGAGAAGACGTGGGCCTTGGTCATGTGGGTCACTGCGAACTCCCCATCTGCACTGGGGACAGGGGAGGAGTTGGATGGCCTGGCACACAGCCCACCTGCCCAAACCAGGGGACCCCAACAACAAAGCCTGGCCAAAGTGTTGGGGTGCATGCCAGTGTGTGAGACTCTCCCAGCACACTGGCATGGAGAACTGCCGGAGGTGTCTTTCCAGCCACCATCTTTTTCGTTGCAAAAGTAGAAATTTTGAAGAATATAAGAAAGTATCAAGAATTTCCAAAACTGCCACTATTAATATTCTGATGTCACATATGTCATTTGTATTTGATGATCCTCTAGATCATCCATATACCATTTTCACATATTTGTGATCACGCAGAATATGTAGTTTGATTGCCTGTGCATATTCAGTTAATATTTTAGTGATTATTTATGAGTCTATTCCTTCCCCACCCCAGGCAGGTGGTAAGGAAGGCCCTCCACTGTCTTTTCAATCGGGACTCTTTAGTTCCTTGCTCAGAAAAGACCTAACGTCTTTGCTGGTGAAGGAAGATTCCTCCTGATGTTGTCCATTTACCAGGCATGTCTGAGCCAGCCTCATCCACTAGGGCCTGCGCAGGAGCCATAGAGGGACACAATGGGACACTCTGCCTGACCTTAAGAAACCAGAAGGAAAGGGGATGCAGCCCCAAACACCTACCACACAGGGGAGCAGTTCGTCAAGAGCACTATGAGGGCTGTCCCAGAGCCCCCCAAGAACTATGGGGAGGGGACTCCCTTCTGGCTGGAGTGAGCAGGATCACCATGGAAGTTGCCATTTGAACAAGGCCTTGGCCAATGTTAGGATTTGGCAGAGAGATGGGGTACAGAGGGTACCAGCAGAGCATCCTCTAGAACAAGGAACAGAGGAGGAAGACAAAACTCACATGGGCGGAGGAGTGAGGGGAGGGACATAAGGGGCTGGTGGGAAATGAGGCTGGCAGTGTCATGGGGTTAGGCATCTAAGGGCCCACATGGGCTCTGGGGACAGTGGAATCGTGGTGACCACTCAGGTGGTGCTTCCTGGGGGCCCGAGCCCCTGATCCCCCTAGGGCAGGGGTGGCAAACCTTTTGGCGATTGAGTGCCAAAGTTTATGAAATAAGAATATACTTGCTCGACTCGCGTGCCAACCCATCGAGTGAGATAGAGGTATCGATTCTTTTTATGTCTATAAGAGCATAAATAATAATTTTTAAAATGGTATTCACAGCTCCGCATGCCGAAATAATTGCTCCGCGTGCCACTTTGAGCACGCGTGCCAGAGGTTCTCCACCCCCGCTCTAGGGGCTGGCCCAGTCTGCCCCGCACCCTAGTCTTTAAGGAGCCATGGCTCCCTCAATTCACAAGGTCAACTAAAGGCAGGGGAACCAGAAGAGTACACAGGAAGAGAGACTTCTTTCCCATGGAGTAGTTCCAGGCTGGAGATATAGGCAGATTGGAAACAGGAACTTTGAAAGACAGTAACTAACTTAATCAGGGCAAAAGCATAAAAACATTTTTTTCAATCATACACAATCACCACTAGATGGCAACATGCACCCCTTTTTGAGGAAGGAAAGGTGTAATTTCCTTGCTTTTGCTAACCTGTAGTGGAGTGTTTGGGTGGAGAAACCTTTCTTGTAAGAATTTGGTTTGGAATATTGTCCTATCATAAGAATTTCCTGTTATCGTCAAGTACCACTGGCCGAAGCCTTACTGGGGATCCTAAAATTCAAGGTCATATCTGAAGCTAAGAACTTTCTTTGCTCCTGACTTCTGCCAGATGCACAGAAGCAGAAACTAGAAGGGTCCTGGGCACTAATTCCTGCCCCAGGGCACACAGATAGGGAGTGAGGCGTCCAAGTCCCACGGTAGCAGCAAATCCTAGACACCTGCAGTGTTACACCTTCCAGGTAACGTGGGCTCACTGTGTGTGTGCAGAGATGGCGCCAATGAAAGGCGATCATCGCTGCTCCCCTCTGACCTGGCTGGAGGCACCAAAACTTCAGAAGTGGACCTTTTCCTCTTTGTTTTATTGTTTAAAAATAGCGTTTCCAAATTTGAGTCAAATGAATTGGGTAATGCTGGGCTGAACGGATTTCTTGGTGGCACAACTTCTAACAACATTTGAATGCTATTGTGACAGTTTTCGGAGGACTGGAAAGGTCAACAATTGTGTTATCCAAAATTATTTGACCACAGGGCCATTTTTCATACCCACTTATATCCCCAGGAATTCCTTAGGGCCCCACTTTAGAAAACATTTCTGATGAACCTAATGCCAAATATCATTTCGTTTTAAATTCTTGACCTTTAAATGAAGAAGTACCTGCTACCAAACACCATAAATGAGATTATAGATTTCATTTTCTTCTATTTAAAAAAATCCCCTCTTCCCCACTGGGGTTCTCTTTGGACTCCCCTGCCTCTGTTGGGCTTCTAGTCATTATGCTCTAAGACTGGTCCTTTTTGGTCTTGAACACAAGGCAACTGTAAGTAATATGATTTTTTTTTTTTTAATCCCGGGAAAGCTGGGATGGCTCAGTGGGTTAAGCGCTCACTTTGCAGCCCCGGGGACTGAGGATCGAATCCCGGCCCCGGCCCGTGTGGACCCATGTGCAGAACTGGGGAGTGCCCCCAGTTCAGTTCTCACCAGGGTGAAGACCCCGGCCCAGTTCCTGCCCTGTGCAGCCCCGCCCTCCTGTGGAATGAAACTATGTGGAAAAACCAGTGATGTGCAACTATGGGGACTGTTCTGGGTCCTCCCCCTTCTCTCTCTCTCTGTCTCTCTCTCTCTCTGTCAAAAACAATAAAAATAAATGTTTTAAAAAAAAATCCCATAGCAAGTGAGGTTGCTCCTTCAAGGGTGTTGTTTCTATGCTGCTTGCCATTCAGGCATCACTGCCATCCTTCAAATCTCCGGCCCTTAGGCATTCTTTTCACGGCCTTCACGGACCACGTTTTGCAAATAATACTCAGTGTTGGCAAATCTGTGTCCCACTAGCACAGTGCTGGGCACTGATATACACATAGTATATGCTCAACAAGTCTGGGTGTATGAGAACAAAATGAAAGAAATCGAGGAATCAAGAGAAAAGCTCAATGCGAGGTGAGGGGGTAGTATTCGCAAAGCTGGAGTTGAGAAAGAGGAAACAACGGTGGGACACAAGGGGGCGCACTTCCCAAGTCCAACCCAGCCACCCCTCCCCAGGGGCTATCCCAAGGGGGCTCCCAGGGGCCTTCCCGGGACTCCAGGGGCTTCCTACTTGTTGTAGAGGACAATGTCGGGGATCCAGATCATCTCTGAAGGGACCCGAAGGGATGTGATGTTGTCGAAATCAGCGGGGTCCCAACACAGCTTGTGGTCACTCCACTCCTGTGCATGGGGAGGGGAGTCAGGTCACCTGGCGCTGCCCCAGGTGGGGGTCTTGGGGCAAACAAACGTTAGGCAGCCTGGGGACATGCTGGCAGCTGGACTCAGGAGCACCACTGAGCTCTTCCTCCAGCTCCACCGAGTAGAAAGGGCGCTGAGTGGGACTCAGGAATCCGATCTGAGAAGGCCAACCCTCTCGCTTCGCCCCAGTTCTAGTACTCAGAGTCCCCCATACCTAGTGGATCGGTCACCCTAGTCCCGCCTCTAGCCCTTATTCTGCCACTCCCTACCTGGACCACCCCGGAATGCCACCTCACTCGTATGCAAGTAACACTTTCGTGCATCTCAGCTTACAGAATTTTTTACACACTGTCTTGGGAGAACTTCAATAGCTGGGTGGAAGTACATATTTCCTCATTATCAGATAAAGGTGCTGAGGACCAGAGAGGTAAAAACCTGCCAGACTGATTATACAGCTGAGAAAGGGGAGTCCAGGTGACTTGAAAACTGTGCTCCAAAGCACATTTATACCAATGCCTGGGCAGGGGTCCAGGGAGGGGGTGAAGGGAAACAGGAGGGGTCCTGGAAGCAGACACTGGAAAGGAAAAGCATCGCCCCTGCTCCTGCCTGGGCCGCGGGCGGGGGTGGGGGTGCGTGGGAGGGGGAATCCCTCACCTGCTTTAGCCACACGTTCGTGGTCATCATTTGGTTCTTCTCATCCTGGCCAGTAAGCGGCGGGAAAGAGTAAGAGCGGTTAGAGTCCGGAATCAGCCGCAGAAGACAGGTGTGGGATGGGCCCATCCAGGCCCTGCACTCCCCGGGAGAAGCTCCTCTATGATATGCCATCTCAGCCCACCCACAATCCCTTCCTGACACTGAGCGCCTTACCCAGAGGCACAGACCACTTGGGTCGTCTGGGCTTGTGTCCAGCGGAACAAGCAAAGCATCTAAAACACCCACTGCTGTCCATCGGTGCCCTTCCAGGGGGATGCCCAGGGCTGGGGGCGGGGCCGGGGAAGCACTGATTGACATGGGCCGAATGGGGGAGGGCTGGGGGAAGGGAGGACTCAGGAAAGGGGCCCCGGGTCTGGGGACGGATCCCAAGGGTCTGAGGGTGGTGGGACAGGCGCACCACATCGATGAGCTGGGCGATGGACAGCCCGAAGCGCACGATGACCACGTCCAAGGTGTTGGGCACCGGCCTTGCCCAGCGGTTGTAACCCTGAAAGAGGTGTTTGAAGAGGCGGTCCTCAGCTTGGATGTGGGGGGCTCGCTGCGCTGATGCTGTGAGACAGGAGGAAAGAGTATGGTCTGTGAAACCATGGTGATGGGCCCCCCTCTCCTTCTCCCACCAAATAAAAGCTAATCAAAGTCACTGAGCCTCAGTTTCCTCATCTGTGAAGTGGGGACACTGTCAGGACCTATCTCACAACACCACTGAGGATCAAATGTAATGTTTATTAGAGCGTAACAAAGCAAACAGCACATGGTTGGAGCCCAAGAAATGTCAGTTACTCTGTGATTATTCGATAAGAAGACTTGGAAATAAGTGCTGAGGAGGGCTGACGAGGCAGAGGAGTGGGGAGAAAGTCAGACTTCTAGACGAGACTCAACTTTCAACTGAGCAGCCTTAAGGGGAACAGCAGAATGGGGGAGATGCCTGGTCTGTGTGGGGTGAACTGCAGGGAGGAGGGTTTTCGGTATTAGAGTGAGTCTTTCATTCTCATCTACTTGCCAGTGAACCCCTGTGAGAACCATGACCTCCTGGGCCACTTTGGGCATCTCCCCCATTTTTTCTTAAACCATTGGCACTTGCTCCTTCTTAGGAGGCAAAATTGTCCCAGGACTGTCTGATGGAATCCCTCCTATCTGTGTCCTCCGTGATCTGCAAACAGCTTGACCTCTTAGGGTTTTGATGCCTGAGCAAGCGGAGACCACTGCTCTAAAACTCAGAAAAGCACATCAATAGCAACAGTTGCCATGTATTGAGTGCCTACTGCGTTCCAGGTGCTGGTCACAAACTCTCATCTTCTGTAATCCTCACGATAGCCCCAGGAGGTTCACAGCACAATTGGCATTTGTAGATGAGGAACACAAGCCCGGGAAGATTCACGGTGACATAGCTGCCAATGTCAGGGCTGTGAGTGCCAAACTGCCTTCTAGTGGAGAGATGAGCTCCTCCCAGTCCCTTGCAGCTTTGCCAGTTGCCCACCAGCAGGGGTTTCCTCATGGTGTGAGCTCACGGTGTGGCATGATTATACCCACTCACCTGCTGGGATCAGAAGGAGCCACCACAAGCTGATCTTTGCCAGGGGTGGGAGTACAGGGTAGGAGGGGCCCATGGCTTCAGAGGAGGAGTCTGGATGCCCCTGGACGTCAGAAGAGGAGCAGCCCAGGGCTTTGCTGTGGGTTGAGACCGCCTCCCCAGCACGGCTTCAAGTTGCTGGCACGGCCAAGCTGCTGTTGGGTTCCATACAGCTTCCTCTCACTGCTGAACCTGCGCAAGCCAGGAAAGGGCCTGAGGGTCACGCATCCTTGACACAGATGGGCCTCTGTTCCTCACCTTCCACAGAGATATGAAAGGTGAGGAGCCAGGACTCCCAGGAGGGCTCTTCTTGGCTTGAGGAACCAGCATCATTCACTTTCTCAGGTAAGCCTTGAGCCACTGGACAAGACCCATGTCCCCATTGCTCTGGCCTCAGTGCTGCATGTGTAAAATGAGGATAATCATACTACAAAGTGTAGTCAATAAAAGAATGTGTGTGCTATTCATTACCGCCAAAAGGCAGAAGTAGCCAAATGCCAATCAGCTGATAAACTACAATAATAAATATGGCACAGCCATACGGTGGAATACTATGCAGCCACAAAAAGGAATGAAGTGCTGATACATGCTACAGCATGGATAAGCCTTGGAAATACGAAAAGTGAAAGACACCAGACACACAAAACTATATATGATCCCATGTATATGAAATATCCAGAACAGGCAAATCTATGGAGATAGAAAGCAGATCAGTGGTTGCTGGGGATGGGGAGGACAGAGAAGAGGGAGTGACAGTGAATGGCACAGGTTTCTGTCCGGTGTGATAAAAATATTCTACACTTACATAGTGGGGATGGTTGCACGACTCTGTGAGTATACTAACTTCACCAAATTGTACATTTTAAAAGGGTGAATTTTGTGGTATGTGAATTATATCTTAGAAAAAACTGTCAAAAAATAAAACCTTCTAGATGAATAAGAAATACCCAACTGTCTTTAAACTGTGGGGACAATGATATAAACTACAATGCAGATGGCTGATTCAAAAAATGATTTTAGAAGAACACTATCATCAAAGATGTGAGTAAAGTGTTTGAATGTTTCAAAAATAGGGGCAATTAGAAGAAAGATGTATATTTAAGTTGATGTATTAATATATATAGTATGTGATTTAAAATGTGTATCACTAGAAAATATATTAACTATTACTCCCAAAACTTTACATATTCATGTTAGTGCCTTGAAAGAATAATCTTTATTGGGAGAATGAGCTGCCTGAATCAGGCACATACTGTATGGGTCAAATGCTGACCATGTGCTAGGTTCTGGCTGGGTCCTCAGGACCCGACACTGACTCTTGGTACAAATAATGGGCACGGGGTTCCCTTTTGCGATGCTGAGAATGTTCTGGAACGAGATGGTGGTAAAGCTTGCACAGCACTGTGAATATACTAAATGTCACTAAGGATACATTTTTATTTAAGTATATTTTACCACAACTTAAAAAGAAAAAAGAATATGGACAAAAGTGCTTTGACAAAGTAAACATCAACCATAAGAGGGAATCAGAATTATTATTAATGGAGTCATGAAACTTCTTCCATCTGGACCATTCTCATCTCCCGAGGACAATTTGTCCCAACTCTTGGAGCATCGAGTCAATCACATGGGTGCTCCACCTCTCCTCAAACCTGTCACACTGTAAAGGTGACACTGTAATCTCTATTTTCACGACCTAACACCCTGAGTTTAGTTTGATTCAATAATGTAATTTAGCTTAAAAACTTTAATTGTTTTTTTTAATTGTCTTTGCTTCCCTCCTTAATACAGATTTAATGACTGTTTACTCTGTTAACTATGCATATCAGCTTCTGTTTACTATACATACCAGTTTCAATGACTGTTTACATTGACTTGGAAGAAGTCTTTTCAACATTTGCTTAAGATCTGCCCTAAACCCTGAAACCACTAGGAAGTGCCTTCTTTTCTTTTTAAAATGCCCAGAAATTGCTGGGCACCCTCCCCTTTTCCTTTGTTCTGCCCCTTCTTATGTGTCTATAAGATCTTCCGGCCTTGTGGGAAGTGGGGAGGTGGTCTTTGGACAAGGGTCTGCCATCCTCTCAGAATGCCAACATTTTGAATAAACCTACTTTTCTTTCCACCAACCTCTTTCAGTTTTTGAAGGCAGCAAGCAGCACCTGAACCTGGTAATGAAATCATTCCTGATCACCACCACACACACAGGGAAAAAGTTTGTAAATGTGAGTTCGAGTCCTGGCTTCACCACTCACTAATTGGCCTTGTGCAGGGCACACAACCCCGCTGGGATTTTGTCTTCCCTATAAGATGACGATAGCACACTCTGTGCCAGCCCACCTCTCAGGACAAGGGCAGGGAGCAAATGGGATTGTGCCCATGCAAGCTCCTGACAGCTGCAGAGGGTTAGGTCAGGGACCTGGTACCGCTTGGTCATCAGGGCACAAAGAACACATGGCATCGTATGTTGATGGTTTCTGCCAACTGGAGAGAAAGAGGGTATGGGAAGGGTTAGATGTGAAGTTCAATGTGGTGGAATTTCTAGGACATATTTATTATAACAGGCTTTCCCAGGGTGTGTTTGGGGGATAAAGGCCCTCCTGCATCATGTTTCAACTCAAGGACTCGCTAGAAATGGACAAGTATATTTATCTTCTGTTCCTTCAGAAGACTATGGCCCCTGACCTTCAGCCTCCCTTATTCTCAACCCCACACCACACCTCACCTTTGCTCTGGGTTTTCTCACTTAACAGTCCTAGCTCTCTTGGGGGTTTTCTGTTTCTTGTGGATCTCCCACTCCCATCCTCCAAAACTCAGAAGGTCGGGAGTCACCAGAAGATGGCTGCTCTGGAACATGTAATGTGCTCTGAGAGACAACAGCTTACAACTCTGCCAGAGCAGCTCCCAGGGGGCCCAGGGGAATGGAGCCGAGGATTCTAGCAGCGGGAAGCTTCCTGGATAGATAGCCCCTCCACCTCTACACAGACTCTTTCTGGAGCTGCTTCCATCCAGACAACAAATACTGGAGCATAATTGTCAAGAGCTACCGGGTGTGCAGCTTTATACATAGGTGAATTACTATGATTCTCATTGCTAAGCCACTATCAGGACTGAAGTCTGTATTGAACAGGTGGTGAGAAGGAAATGGTGCCACATCCCAAAAGGCAGACTCACCTAGATCCAAAGTTCTAGGAGGGTCTTCTACGTGCAGATGCATTCTCTCCTTCTTCCAGCCAATGCCATGGCCACTGATCTCAAGGCTATGATCTGTTTCACCTTCTAACCAAGTGCACTAAATAAAAGATTTCCCCATTCATGAGACGAGGGGAAAAAGAAATAGAAATCCAGGCATGCTGAACTTACCTCATATAAAGATCCAACAAGGGGAAGCCAAGATGGCTCAGTGGGTTAAGCATTTGCTTTGTAAAGCCCCGGGGTCTGAGGATTGAGTCCCAGCCCCGGCCTGCGTGGACCCATATGCTGAACTGGGGTATGCTTCCCAAGCAGGAGGTCCCCAGTTTGATTCTTACCCCCCATTCGGCCCCTGGCTGGACGGGGCGTGCCTCCCATGCAGGAGGTCCCCAGCCTGGTTCCCACCTTGCTTGCCCCCACCCACCTGTGTGGAATGAAACCATGTCAAAAACGATGACATACAACTATGGTGACTGCTCTGGGCCCTCCACCTTCTCTCTGTCTCTGTCTTTGTAAAAAAAAGAAAAAGGAAATAAAAGCAATAAAAAATTAAATGTAAAAATAAATAAATAAATAAATAATAAAATAAAAAGGATCCAACATGAGGCATCTGGGACCCTCTGGGGAAAAATGTGCAAATGAAATTCAGTGGACTCTAGAGTATTACTGCAAGATGCCTCAAAATTTGCATCCCTTGTAATTAGCCCACTGTGATAATTTCA
>PVKE010037040.1:0-16092 GCA_004027555.1 Craseonycteris thonglongyai | reverse complement strand
ATTTGTGAACTTAATTGAAGAAATAAAAACATTTATACATGATAAAAATGAAAATTAGGATGAACTAACAGACTCTTGCTGGCTGGTGGATTTGGGTTTTCTTGCTGACACCATGGAAAAATTAGATTCTTTCAATTTGGAGTTGCAGGGAAAAGACAAAAATATAGCTGAAATGATAAGCTCTGTAAATGCATTTAAACTGATATTGACTGTTGATATCACATCTGCATATCAAGTCTCTCGTGCACTTCCCGTATATGAGGAAAATGCTAGGTAACAATGAATTAAACGTGTCATTATTTATTGAGACCCTGCAAGTGCTTCAAAAGCAGTTTGAAGAGAGATTTCTGCAGTTTACAAATATCGAGCCAATTGTCTCCTTCTGTATCAATCCTTCTGCTTTCCCCTGAACAAGGTCTGCAATACATGCAGCTAGTTCTATTACATTTATTTGGCAAGTAAAAGGACTAGAGTTAGGAATTTTGAGCCTTAAGAACGATAGTTTGCTAAAATCCTTAATATTAGAGGACTTATGAAACATAGTCGACAAAGAAAGGTTCCCATTTTTAAAAAAAGCGACATGAAATCAAATCGTTTTTCGGGTCAATGTATTTATGCGAATCTTTGTTTTCAAACATGAATTTAATAACATCACAATATAAATCTCGACTTACCAATGAGCATCTTAATAATTGTTTGCTAACAGGGTTGTCGTCATACTCTCCTAATTACGAGGTACTGGCCAGTGAAATGCAATGCCAAAGACCACACTGACAGATTGGTTTTTTTTGTTTTCTTTTATGTTTTTTCAAATGATTTTATTATACGTGTGTTTTTTATTTACTTTGTATTACGTTTTGTATATATGTTTCTTTGTGTGTATATAATTTGTACAATAAGTTCATTATTTAAAAATTATTTTTGTTTATTATTTTTTATTCTTGTTCAATAATAAATATCCTTAGAAATAGCTGGTGCCCGCCGCCCTACCGATATTTTAGAATGCGCCCTAGGGTATAAAAAGGTTGGGAACCCCTGTTCTAAAGGCTGCTCATATTCTTTGACTCATTATCCCCTTCCATCTTCAAAGCCAGCAGTGGCTGTTTGATTCTTTCTTTTATTGAATCCTTCTGACTTTGGATTTCTGTCTTCCTTATCCACATTTAGAGACCCTTATAGTTACATTGGTCTCATCCAGATAATCCAGAATAATCTGTCCATCTCATGGTCAATTGATTATCAACCTTAATTCCTTTTTTTCCCAATAACCTAATCTTTGAATAATAGAGGTTCTAAGAGTTAGGACATGGGCATCTTTGGTGGGGAGGGGCATTGTTCTACCTACCACAGTTGCCTGTACAGATAGTAGTGCCATTGCTTTGTTGGAAAATGAAAGAAGTTTGAGGTGGGAGCATTGAGTTTGTTATTATTTTAGGTATTTGGGGTTTAAAGTATCTGTGGAATCTTTTAGGGGAAATATCTAGTAAGGCAGTCTTGAAAGTGTAGGTCTGGAGCTTAGTAATTATTAATTTGAGTGTTCTTAGTTTAAGGACAGTAGCTGAAGTGATGATTATAGATGCGACTGCCTGGAATGGCTATGTAGAGTAAACAAGAGAAGGCAAGCTAGGACTTTTGGATAGCACTGTGCTTAAGGGACGTAAAAAAGAAAGAGGACAATGCATGAAAGACAAGGATGCTGATGGAGAGCATAGGAAGAGACAGGAAGATTTAAAGGAAAAATGGTGTCATAGGAGAATGCACAGCAGTCAGTAGGTCTGAAAAATATCTGAACAGGTCCAGGGGAGTGGTAGAGGCAGAAGACTAGCGACAGCACACTGAGAAATGAATGCAAATAGGGAAAGTAAAGATCGATGTGAAGGAAAGAAAAGAGAAAGGGCAGTAGCCAGAGGAGAGAGATGGGTTAGAGAAAAGTTTTGTGGGTTTTTTGTTTTGTTTTGTTTTTTAAGTAATAAATGGTTGAAGAAAAAATGATGAATTCATATTAGTAGGGCCCTGTGACTTGTACCCTATATTATTAAAAGAATTAGTAAAATTTATTGGAAGAGTCACTGGTAGCTATTATTTTTCAGATGCCATGGAGCACAAAAGACAGGTATAAAAATACTAGAGAATAACATCTGGGTGACCCCAATAATTATAGATGTCTTCCTGTTCCAGATAGCAGGGAAGATATTACAACACATCATCAAACAATCCACTTTAAAAAAAAAAAAAAAGGCAATTTGGGAAGCCAGGATGGCTCAGTGGGTTAAGTGCTCACTTTGCAGCCACGGGGACTGAGGATTAAATCCCAGCCCCGGCCCGTGCGGACCCATGTGCTGAACTGCGGAGTTCCCCCAGTTCAGTTCTCTCTCTGTCTCTGTATCTCTCTCCTCTCTCTCTCTCTCTCTCTCTCTCTCTCTCTCTCTGTCAAAAACAATTTTTTTTAAAAAAGGCAATTTGAAAACAATAGGCACTGAATAGCAATGACTGTGGTTTTGCAAATGGCAAAAATTATCAGTTGTTAAGTCTACTTCTGTAATAGATAGGCCAAAAAGAGGAGGTAATAAATGTAATACCTAAATTTTATTAAATTTTGGGAGTTACTCTGTATTTTATGAATGTTAAAACATGCATGTAGCTAACATAGTAACTGTAGTGACAGTATTCGTCACTGTGTCGGGCAAGTTTACCTGTGTGCCCAGCATTGTGCAAAACACTTTACACATATCAGATTATTCAATATTCTCAGCAATTCCATCAAGTACATAAAATATTATTATTCACATTTTATGGATGGGGAATTTCTCAACAGTCACACAGTGAGTCATTGGGACGGAAGGGTGAGTCAGGCATCAAAGAATCTGGCTTCTAATCGTAACTGTAATTTTTTTTAATAAGTAGCTTTGTGATTTTGATCAAGTTCCAGCATAAGATGGTGCCCACCCTTCTTACCTCCCTGCTCTGCCTTCCTTCCTTCCTTCTTTCCTTCCTTCCTTCCTTCCTTCCTTCCTTCCTTCCTTCCTTCCTTCCTTCCTTCCTTCCTTCGTTCAATCCTAGATCTGAGAATGCTGATACAGGAAAATGACATATAAAGTCAGATACCACATTGTGCACCAATCAGATCACAGTCTTAGAAAACTGTATCGCTTGATCTCTGTATATTGACAAGCAATTAGTAACTAACTGGTCTGGAGAAGAACGAATCAGATGATTAACTGGTTAAAAAAAATAACCCTACTGAAAAAAGATTTAATTTAGAACTTATAAACTAGAGGTTTAAACAATGGCATTTAGGGCAGGTGGGCGAAGAGGTGGGGGGTTGCGGAGCTGGGTTGGGTCAGTGGGTTAAGCACTTGTTTTGCATCCGCGGAGACTAAGGAGCAAATCCTTGCCCGGGCCTTTGTGGATCCATATGCTGAACTGAGGTGAGCTTTCTATGTGGGAGCCCCCCAGCTCAGCTCTCAACTCCCAGCTTGGCCCCTGACTCGAGGGGGCGGCCCTCCCGTGCGGTAGGCCCCCAGTCCAGTTCCTACCCTGCGCAGTCCCTTCCCACCTGCATGGAACGAAACCATGTCGAAAACTGATGATATACAACTATGGAGATTGCACTGGGCCCTCCCCCACCCTCTGTCTCTCTCTCTCCCTGTCAAAAAATAAATAAATAAATAAATCTTTAAAAAAACAAAACAAAAACAGTGGCATTTTGCTTGGCCTGTACATATAAAGAAAGTTGAATTGCGGGAATGCCAGGGTTGCTCAGTGGTTGAGCACTTGCCTCACAATTGCCAGGTCTAGGGTTCCATTCCTGGCCCCAGGTTGCTGCAAACCCATATGCTGAACTGTAATGCAACTAGTAACTGCTGGGATGGCTCAGAAGTGAAGGTTCTCACCTCCCATGTGGGAGGCCCCTGGCTTGGTATCCACCCCACGCAGCTCCACATCCACCTGTGTGGAATGAAACCATGTCACAACTAATGATGTACAACCGTGGAGACTGCTCTGGGACCTCCCCCTTCTCTCTCTCTCTCTCTCTCTCTCTCTCTGTCTCTCTCTCTGTCTCTCTCTCTCTCCTCTGAAACATAAAATGAATCTTTTTTAAAAATTTTGAATTGGTTGTTAGCTTTTAAAATTTGTAGAATTTCCTATAAAAATCCAAATCACTATCTGCTCTTAAAAAATAGGAAGTTTGTCAACACTGGATTCAAATTTCCCTTGGGCTGCACTAGTTTTTAAGTGTATGTTCTCCATTATGCCTTTGACCTCCACACATGCCACCCACAGGGACATTTTAGTTTTCTATTTCTGGTTTAAGCAATGTGGCTAGGAGGAGTCTAGTTTCCAAAAACAATGGTTTTAAAGAGGAATATTATTGCCCTCCTTGAGAAAATAGTTAAGAAAAAGGAAAGGGAGGGAACGTTGAGGAGGGAAGGAAGAAACTTAATTTCAATCAAGATAAGAGTTTAGTAGGAAGAAATGATTTTCTGAGTTAACCAGTTGGTGGCAGAGCCCTATGCTGCACCCTGATGGGCACCACTTTATAGCCCATGCAAAAGTCACCCTTTGGCATTGTACTTGAACGTACCCATCATATACAACTAGATAACAGTAGGTTGGAATGGAAATTTCTAGGCAGTTTACAAAATTTCCAACTGTGAAGTTGTTTATACAACCCAAATGGCTGCTGGTTTCATAGTACCCTGTTACATAGTAGTGCTACCTCATCCCTCACTCAAATGGTCCCTCAGTGCAATTCTACCTTTTTCCCACAACCTTGCAGAGTATGTTTTTTAAACTTTTGGAAATCTATTAGATGAGAGATTTCTATATCAGGAGAGAACTTGAACATATTTTCATGTTTGGGGCAATTCTTTCTATGAACTCCCAGTTTTCTACATGAGTTTTAATCTTTAATTTTGAGGAGTTCTTTATATATTGGCAATATTACCCTCTGTGTGTGATAAGAATTGCAGATATTTTTTCTTAATTTGTTATTTATACTTTTGCTTATGGAGTTGGTTTGTTGTTGTTGTTTGTTTTATTTTATTTTGTTTTGTTTTGCTATGTAGAATGTTGTTTGATTTTTATGTAATCAGATTTACCAGAATTTTTCCTATACACTTCTGGAGTTTGAGTTATTTAGAAAACATTTCTCTACTCCCAGAATGTAGAGTAATTTACTCTATTTTTCTAGTACTTAATATTTTTTCATTTCTTTTATTTATTTATTTTTGACAGAGAGAGAGAGAGAGAGAGAGAGAGAGAGAGAGAGAGAGAGATACAGAGACAGAGAGAGAACTGAACTGGGGGAGCTCCCCAGTTCAGCACATGGGTCCGCACGGGCCAGGGCCGGGACTCGATCCCCAGTCCCCAGAGCTGCAAAGTGAGCGCTTAACCCACTGAGCCATCCCATAATTAAATCTCTGATTCATTAGAAATTTATTCTCCTGTATAGAGTGAAGAATGTTAACCTAGCACCACTTAACTAAAAATTGAGTCTTTTCCAACCCCTGATTTGAGATGTTAACTCTATCATATAATATGCATATATTTTCATATGCATTTTAGTTCTGTATTTTGGATTTTCTACTCTAGTCCATTAAGCTATGCTATCACATACACCGCATTATACTATTTAGAGACTTTATAATATGTTTTCATATCTGCTTTTCTTTTTCAGTGTTTTCCTGGCTGTTCCAAGGGTGGCAGTGAAGAGGGGACTGATGATGTTTTTGTTGGGTTTTTTTTTTTTAAGTTAAGAATTATGGAGTAGTGATGTCTTAGGATTTTGAGTCTTCTCCAAGAATATGGTCCCTCAGTTTGGGCCAGGTTGAATATGAACAGCTTGGCTGCCTAACAGATAGAATGTGGGCCAAAGGTCTTAAGAGAGAGAGCTTGGTCTGGTGATATATGCTGGAAGCCACTTTCCTTAGTCATACATGATCTCATGAAATGACATATTCACTGTTGCTTTACACTAGTCATTCAGTAACATTCTCTGAAGGACTTTCTCTTTGAAGACATTTTATTCATAGTAGATACATGACCAAGTAACATTTTTATATTTTCTGATCAATGAAAGGAATGTTTTGGGACCATTTCTAAATCCTCTGTGTCTCAATTTTTCAATTTCATGGAATAATAAAGTTAATGTTTTTTAAATTGTTTCATTGACTACATTTTTTGTTTCTAATTCCAAGATAAAAAGATGGATGTTTTGAACTTTATCAATTATACAAAACTATTTAAATAAAACTCTGAGTGTTTTTAAGTCATCAATTTCTAGAGCAAAGAAAATGATGTTTTTTAATAAAAACTAATTGATGTACTATAGCCCAGAAAATGTAATAGGTTAGCTTCAGAACTTAATACTTATTTAAAGGGGTTTACTATAAGGAAATGATGAGATGAATTAGTTTGAGTTATGCCTTGCTTTTGGTTTCATACTCAGGAAATCGCACACACATATATATAATCACACATAAAGTCACATATTCTAGAGATAACCTTTTCAAGAAATTCTTAATCATAAACGCAGGAAGGAGTTATGAGCATCTGTTTTTCTGTATTTTAGAAATATTTTTATAGATTAAAAATAAGAATTCAAAGAACAGCTGGTGGCTACTCTGTATTATGTATTATCTTTCATTTTAAAAACTAGTTAAGACCTCTTAAAGCTTTATAGACCATCTCAGGAAAGTAATGCCATGGTGATGTAGATTAAACTTGCTTAAGGAATTAAGACAACTCACTTTACTTGTAGGGCACAACTATTTTTCTTTTGGGTAGTTGTCTAGGTATCCATTTCTCTCTAGCACCAGTGTCTGTAGTACCTAACACAGTAGAATTTCTTATCATTTTCTCTCTTGATACTTTCTTTGAGCTCTGCGTGTACTGAGAATGGACAGAGTGAAGGGGGTAGAAATGTTCTACCTTTAGCCTTAGTTTCAGAGAAGGAGAAGTAAAGACTAAAGAACTCTGGAAGTCCTGGTGTCAGCAAGACTTGGGAAATAATAAAACCAGTTCCCTTTTTTTTGCATGCGTCTCTTTTCTTTTCTTTATAGATTCTACACTGAAGCTGTTTTCTTTGGAGTATTTATAGCTTGTATGTTAAATGGTTTTCAGGGATTTTTCTTGTTAAGCTAATATGCAGACATAATGACCCTCACAACTATATCTCTTGACACAGGGCTAAGGTGTGAATGTAGTATTCTTAGAATTATTTCAACACAGGCAGAAGAAAAACAAACTTTAGTAGACTCATCTCCCTATTTGCATTACAAATCTTTGGATGATTTCGTCTTGAATACATTTAACCTTTGGGCATTAGAATAAGTAGGCAAAAAGAACAAGAGAAAGTGAGAACAAGAAAAAAAAACTTGGAAAATGTATAAGATGTTGCATTGTCACTCAGACTGCATTGCTACTGTAAACAGAGCACCAGGGCAGGGACAGTCTTTGGAGAGAGACCGTCCCAGTACGGTAAGTAGTGACAGAAGTGGGCTACTCCTGGGAGGCCGGATGGCTCAGCTGGTTAAGCGCTCACTTTGCAGCCCTGGGGTCCGAGAATCAAGTCCTGGCCCAGGCCCAGGCCCGTGCAGACCCATAGTCTGAACTGAATTGAGGCCCCAGTTTGGTTCTCACCAGGGCAAGCTTCCCATGTGGGGGGCCTCCAGTTCAGCCCCTAGCTCACTGTGACATGCCTCCAGTGGGGGAGGCCCCATGCTCGGTTTCCACCCTGTGCAGTCCCCACCCACCTGTGTGGGATGAAACCATGTCAAAAGCTGATGATGTACAGCTGTGGAGACTGCTCTGGGCTCTCCCCTTTCTCTCTCTCTCTCTGTCAAAACAATAAAGTAAATCTTAAAAAAAAAAAAAAAAAGAAGTGGGCTACTCCTCCTGTCATTGGGACCACCACAGGGAAACATATTCACTCTCTATTGGATGCCATGATTTTAAATCATGGACTTCAAGTGTGACTAAGTAAAAAAGTTTACTTTTAGGTTATAGCTGTTTCACTGGGACTCCTTTCCAGAGTGGGAGTGGGAGTGAGGGTGGAGGAATCAGTTATTTTCAAACAAGAAAGCAGCTTTTGTTTAAAGATTTATTTTTTTATTGTTTTTGACAGAGACAGATAGAGAGACAGAGACAGAGAGAAGTGGGAGGGCCCAGAACAGTCTCCATAGTTGTACGTCCTTAGTTTTTGACATAGTTTCATTCCACACAGATGGGCGGGGGCCACTCAGGGCGGAAACTGGGCTGGAGGCCTCCTGCATGGGAAGCTCACCTGGTGAGAACTGAACTCATAGCCTCCCACATAAGAAGCACATCCTAGTTCAACATATGGGCCTGCAAGGGCCAGGGCTGGGACTTGATCCTTGAACCCCAGGACTGCAATGCAAGCTCTTAACCTGCTGAGCCATCCCAGCTTCCCCAGCCCTTTTTTTTTAATCATACTTGTGAGCATACATCAGAATGGGCTCATTCAAGTCTATGAATACAAGCGTTCTTGAATCAATCTAGATGGTTAGGCAAGCATCATGGATTTTGTTAATCTTCTAATTGAATCCAGTTTTGATCATCATTTGCACAGTTTTTTCCTATTCATTATCTTTGTAGTCATGAACATAGGAAAACACTGTAAAAATATCCTGGAAAATAAAATACAGTTATGCATGACATAATGATGTTTGGTCAACAATAGACCAAATATACTACAGTGATCCCAAAGGATTATAATAGAGCTGGAAAATTTCTACTGCCCAGTGACATTGTAATCATCTTAATGTTGTAGCACAAAGGTTTCAAACATCGGCAAGGCTATAGTTGAGATGGCATACAACTTTAGCATACTGAGGGTGACAATGAGGAGCTCCTAGTGGGGGTTCCTGAGGAATTGACTAATAAGGAACTTGTTGGAACTGGTGGAGGAATGCATAGCTGAAGAAGAGGCAAGAGAAAAGAAACTGCAGAAGAAAAAGAAGAGCCCCTAAGAAAAATCACAGTTATGACTTAGCAGAAGTTTTTTGCAGACCTCAATAAGCTCCTTTAGAAGTTTGAAAACATGGACCCCACCCTGTCCCAACACCAAAAGGTGTTTTTAATACAGAAGAATATTCCTGGTGCAGAGAAAGAGAGGGAGAGAGGGAGAGGGAGAGAGAGAAAGAGAAGGAAGAAACCAAGCAAACTACCATGGGCATGTTTCTGAAAAGAGTGACCCCTCCTCAAGGAGAGCCTTGGGCAGGTCCTCAGGAGCTTCCAGAAGAAGGTGATGCCATCATAGGAGGGACAGCTCCATGTGTTATTGCCCCTGAAGCCTTCTCAGTGGAACAAGATGTGGCAATAGAAGACAGTGCTGTTCATGATCCTTACCATGTATAGGCCTGCACTGATGTGTATGTCTGTCTCTTAGTTTTTAACAAAATAAGTTTAAAAAATATTTATTTTTATTTTAGTAGAAAAAAGAAAGCTTATAGAATAAAATTTAAGGAAATTTTACAGCTGTGCAGTGTGTTTTAAGCTTTGTGTTATAAAAGCATCAAAAGGTTTTTATTTATTTATTTATTTATTTATTTTTGACAGAGAGAGGGGAGAGAGAGAGAAAGAGAGATACAGAGAGAGAACTGAACTGGGGGAGCTCCCAGTTCAGCATATGGTTCTACATGGGCGGGGCGGGGCCGGGATTCGATCCTCGGTCCCCAGCACTGCAAAGTGAGCACTTAACCCACTGAGCCATCCCGGCTTCCCCCAAAAGGTTTTTAAAAGCAAAGTTTATAGAGTAAAAAGTTAGAGTAAGCTGAAGTTAATTATTTATTTATTTATTTATTTATTTTAATATTATTATATTTTATTGTTAAATTTAATGGGGTGACATTGGTTGGTAACAATTAGATAGTTTCCCGATGTACAATTCCAAATCACATCACCCATGCATCTCATTATGTGCCCAGCTCCCAGAATCAGGTCCCCCTCCATAATTTTTTATTGAAGAAAGAAAAATATATTTTTATAAATTTAGTGTAGCCTAAATTTACAAGTGTTTATAGAGTCTACAGTCATGTAAAATATGTCCTAGGCCTTCACATTCACTCATTACTCACTCACTGACTTACTCAGAATAACTTCCAGTCCTGCAAGGTCCATGCATGTTAACTGCCCTATACACATGTACCATTTTTTATTTTTTATCTTTTATATTAATTAAAACTGTATTTTTACTGGCCCTTTTGCATGTTTAGATATGTTTAGGTACACAAATACTTACCATTGTGTTACAGTTGTCTGTAGTATTCAGTGCAGTAACATGCTGTTCAGACTTGTAGTCTAAGAGCAGTAGGCTATGCCATAGAGCCTAGGTGTGTAGTAGTCTATGCCATAGAAACTAGGTGTGTAGTAGTCTATGGTATGCCATAGAAACTAGGTGTGTAGTAAGCTATGCCATAGAAACTAGGTATGTAGTAGTCTATGGTATGCCATAGAAACTAGGTGTGTAGTAGGCTATTCCATAGAGCCTAGGTGTGTAGTAGGCTATGCCATAGAATCTGAGTGTAGTAAGCTATTCCATTGAGGTTTGTGTGTATGCTTCCTGATGTTCACACAATGATGAAGTCACCTAATGATGCATTCCTCAGAATGTATTCCCATTGGTAAGCGACACAACTGTATTATTTTGTTGAAAATAATCCTTTAACTGATTTTATCATGTGTGTTTCCCCGCATTTAATCACCCAACCTATCTCCCTTTTTCTAAATTATAACTGAAGTCTAGCACATTGAGAAAATGACTTTAAACGCATGACCAGAATTCTTTAAAACCCTAACCAGACCACTCAGGAGGGAGGGCGTTGATAGTGCAGATTGCACATAGGAAACTCTGTGGCTGGTCTGCTTCTCATCCTCATTCACGCACAGCCAGACTTGTGCACAGACATCAGAAAGGGTAAATGTAACGGTACCTGATAATTAATTGGTCTTGAACATAAAATTTCAAAGAACCAGAATTCAAAATTGATCCCCTACTGAAAGAGCTTTCTATCTTTATTGCTCAGAATAATCTTTCAATTTGAGCTCATTCTGCAAGCTGTCATTTGAATTGGACGAGGAATAAATGTTAAAATTTAGTGAAAACAACTCATTGCTTAATCTCAGGCAGTTTCATTTTTATTATGTGACCAACAGATGTATTTCAAGTTGGATTCAAAATGAAAACCAAAGTTTAAAGGTTTTAAACTGTTTAAAACAAGAGTTTAGGGAAAGTTGGGATGGCTCAGCAGGCTAAGCCCTTGCTTTGCAGCCCCAGAGATGGGGGGATCGAATCCCGGCACCGGCCCCTGCCCATGCAGACCCATATGCTGAACTGGGGTGTGCTTCCCAACAGTCCAGGGCCGGGTTATGATCTTTGTACCTTGCAGTTTCAAGGCAAGCAAGTTCTCAACCATTGAGCTGTCCCAGCATCCCTAAAATCTGTTTGGGAATTACTCAAAAGCAACATAGATTTTTCTTCTTCCTTGTTTGCTCCCATTTCTGTTCCCCTGCTTAGACAATCAAATAGCAGGAATAGAACCAGGAATTTGGACTTTGAAGACTTCATTTCTGGACCTGGCTATGGCATTTACTAGTTGTGTAACTCCTTCTCAAACTGGTCACTGTGCTTTCTTGAGCAAGGTGATAAATTACTTGTTCTTCCTCCATCATCAGTACAATTATTGATTGCAGATGTTCAGATTCATTTAGAATCTTTGATTTCCCCATGCCGTTCCTTATAATGAGATCACACACCCAGGATCAGTTCTTTAATCTTCTAATATGGTTTTTGAGGGTAGGAGTATCAGAAAACTATTTCCCCAATCCTTCTACTGCCATGAACTCTCTGGAATTGGGAATGCCAAGTCCTTACTGTAAGAAAATTTAATTTCCTAATCTAAGAGGCCTTTCCAAGTGCCAATTGTGACAAGAAACTTAATGAAATTATAATATATGTATATTCCAGTACAGTGTGATGCCGGACTTGTTTAAATGTGCTGGTAGTAGAATTTGGAGATTATTTTTTTATCACTTCTCAAACTGTTGATCAAAATTTCAACAGAACTTACAACTTGGCAAAAATTTTGCCTTTGGCCTGTGCTAGTGCTCCATACAGTTACTCTTTTCTGGGACTCTAAAATGTTAGAGCTATGTTGTAGCCAATTTGTAAGAAGCTGCTAGACAGTCAATAGTTTAGCTGTTACCTGAGGGTAAGGGGAAGGAGAACGGGAGCAAGCAAATATTTGGTGATGAACAGAGAACTGACTCTGGGTAGTGAACACATAATGCAATACATGGACGATGTAATGTGGAATTACACAGCTGGAACCTACGTAATTTTTGCTGACTAGTGTCACCCCAGTAATTTAACAATTAATAAAAAATAAATTCAAAAATTCAAAGAAAAGGGGAAGCTGGGATGGCTCAGTGGGTTAAATGCTCGCTTTTCAGCCCCAGGGACTGAAGATAGAATCCTGGTTCCGACCCGTGCGGACCCATATGCTGAATGGGGAGTGCCTCCCAATTGGGAGGCCCCCAGCCCAGTTCCCTCTCTGCACAGCCCCTGCCCATCTGTATGGAATGAAACCATGTCACAAACTGATGTAAAGTTATGGAGATTGCTCTGGGCCCTCCCCCTTCTCCCTGTCTCTGTCTCTGTCTCTGTCAAAAACAATAAAATAAAATCTTTAAAAAAAAAATTCAAAAAGAAAAAAAATACATATATATATAAGAGGAAGAAGGTGCTAGATCCTCCTCCCTCAGAATTGCACAGAATTTCTTTCGTTATCTTCTTCCCCTGCCTTTTATCTGAGGATCCATGAATGCCTGTTGGATCTAAGCTTAGTTTGTGGGGTAAGAGGCCTAAAATTTAGCCCACTTGAAGGGTACTTGCTAATACATCTCTCTGCTGGTTTCATAACCCTCTGACATTCTCACCACTATTACTGAGCTCTGAAACACCCACCTTTCAGCACCACTTCCTAACATCTTCACTAAACTCTTACTCCCCTGGAGGCTTTTTAAAATTTTAATTTGTAACTGTCTCACACATATGACATGTAACATTAGTCTAAATGCCAAATTGTTTATCAGCTTAAACATCACTATAATATTTGTGATTAATATGGAAACTCAAGTAGGATTTATGGCTACTTTTCCTGACCTCTATTTGAGGATATTTGATTTTTAGAAATTATAGAACAAGTCTGGATAAAGTAATTTGAAGGTACAGTCACAAAATGATATATCATTTTACACTGGGAATGCAACACTATGTTTTCTTTCCTTTTTTACAACAGAACCAGTAAAATGATTAATATGTGTTTTTGTAGGAGCTTATTTCTCATTATAACTTCAGTGTTGGAGAAGAGATTTAGTTTCTGAATTTGAATTCGATTTTTTCAGATTTTCAATTTTCTGTAAGTTTCTATGTGCTGATGCAGGGTTGTTCTTTTTAGGTTTGGCGATTGGCTTTTCTAGAAGCTATCTTTTTTCTAAGTGACTGACAGGAGTCATTACTCTCTATGGCAAGACACCTAAAGTTGGCAGGAGCTCCACAATGACTGTCCAGTTGGATTTATTTTTTTAACTGTTGTGCCAGTTTCCAAATTATCTCCAGTTATAGGACATCTGTTTTCTTAAAAAGGTCCAAAGTGGGTGATACACATGTAGTGACAGCCCTGCCCAGGACAGGTATGAGGGGACAGGCCCTTCCTCTGAAAAAATACTTTCTATTTAGAGCTCTGGACAGACTCCAGAGATCACAGTTGTACAAATCAAAGCCACAACCGTCAAGCAATTTTGTATCTGTTCCTGAAACTCTCACTTGTGACTTTGATTTCTTCTGATTGTTTACCGGTACGAATCTAATGAGGATTGCTTGTAAATGATTCACAATGAGCACTACAAGCCTCAGTGATTATAGCAACATTTCCTGCATCTGCCACTTTCTAGTATAATTTTAAAATGCTAAAAAGAAAAGGACCAGGGCACTAATCTGAAGCAATTTCTGAATTTGCCTCTTTGAGAGAATTAATTGAGGTAGAAAGTGTTTCAAGTAAGGGCCTTTTTGGAACAAGCACTACCTTTTCATCTGGAGTTAAAGTGTCCCACTTTATCCCCTGCCTTGCTGGCCAGAGGCAATTTGACAATAACAAGCCCAGAATGAAACTCATCTGTTTATTTTCCCATATCTGCTGGTAACTTGAAATGTTTTTGCTTATTTGAGCTTTACCCTCTCTAGAATCTTGGTATTTGTTTTGAATTTGGTTTTTGGCAGAAATAGATCCCATGCATGCCAAGCAGGCTCAGGGATGTGTGTTTAGTAGTTAACAGGGGTTTGTTTTCTTTATTTACTGACTAGCTTTGGGCTGAGGCTTTCAGTTTTTAAATGTCTGACTCTTCTCCCATTGTACTAATTGTGCTGTCAGTAATGAATGCATCTCTGTTTTGGTACTGGGCTGGATAAGACACAAATCTGTCCTATTTCTTTATCTAGTGAGTTTTCACAAGTGGGCCTACTGCTGTTTTAAAATATTGAAGAATCATAAAATTTGTCCCATGGTAAATAAATGAAGAATACTTGTTCTCTAAGTCTACTGAGGGAATAAAATAGGCTAGTACTTTAAAGGAATAGATTTATATTAGCTACCTTTTTTAAAAAATTATTTTTATTGAGATATAATTCATATGCCATAAAATTTACCATTTAAAAGTATACAATTAAGTGGTTTTTAGTATATTCAGAGGTTGTGAAACCATCACCACTATCTAATATAACATTCCATCACCCCAAAACAAATCATGTATCCATAAGTAGTCACTTCCAATTGCCCCTCCTTGCAGCTCCTGGCAAGCACTAATCTACTTTATCTCTATGGATTTGTCTGTTCTAGACATTTCATATAAATGGAATTATATACTGTGTGGCCTTGTGTGTCTGATTTCTTTTACTTAGCATAATGTTTTTAAGTTTTATCTGTGTCATACCATGTCTCAGTACCTTTTTTTTTTCTTCCTTATGGCTGAATAGTGTTCCATTGTATGGATATACACTATTTTATTTATTCAGTTATCACTTTATGGATATTTTGATTATTTTCATCTTTTGTCTATTATAAATAATGTTGCTGTAAACATTTATGTATAACTTTTTGTGTGGACATACGTTTTCAGTGCTCTTGCGTATCTATACCTAAGGAGTGGAATTACTGGTCATATGCTAACTCTGTGTTTCACATTTCAAGGAGCTTCCAGACTGTTTTTCACAGTTGCATCATTTTACATTCTCAACATTAGTGTGTGATAGTTTTGATTTTTTAATATCCTCACCAATTCTGCTGTTTTCAGAATGTTTGATTATAAACATCCTAGTGGGTATGAAATAGAGTCACATTGTGGTTTGATTTGCATTTGCCTGATCACTAATAATGTTGAGCATCTTTTCATGTATTTAATGGGTATTGCATATCTTCTTTGGAAAAATATCTTGTTCAAATCCTTTGCCCATTTATACTTGAGTTATTTGTTCATTGTTTAATTAGGTTGTCTTTTTAATTTTTTTATTGTCAAATTTAATGGGGTGACATTGGTTGGTAACAATTAGGTAGTTTCCAGATGTACAAGTCCACATCACATCACCCATGCATCGCATCATGTGCCCCCCTTCCAGAATCAGCTCCCCCTCCACCACCATATATCCGGTTCCCACTCCCACATCCCCCCACAACTCTCCCTCCCCCCTTCAAGAGTTCTTTATATCAGGGGTGGCCAACTTTTCTGTATATAAGATCTACCGGTACTTTTTATCTTAAAAGTGTGTCGCGATCAACTTGTTGTCATAGGCGTAGTCTAAGGGGGAAGAAGGGGTATGAAATGCATACTATGTTTATACACTGTGTTTCAGTATAAGGTGCATTCCAGTGAGGTATGGGTAGATAAGTAAAATATATGTTCAAAACTATTTTTTATTTTTTAAATCACTTATTAAGTTTTCGAGATATAGGCTCATGAAGAAAATAAATTTCCAGACCCAACTTTTGATAGCAGCATTCCGTACATGCGGTACCT
>PVKE010037039.1:0-16091 GCA_004027555.1 Craseonycteris thonglongyai | reverse complement strand
TCAGTGCATATTTATTTCTATTTTACTTTTGACAGATAGAGAGAGAGACAGAGACAGAGACAGCTAGAGAACCGAACTGTGGGAACTCCCCAGTTCAGCACGTGGGTCCTGCCTGGGCCGGAGCCGGGATTCGATCCTCGGTCCTCGTGGCCTCAAAGCGAGCGCTCAACCCGCTGAGCCGTCCCGGCTTTCCCCTTGTGTTGTTTTAAGCCACCAAGTGTATGGGAATTTGTTACAGCAGCAATAGGAAACTAATACACCCATTTTATAAAGATTTATTTATTTATTAATTTATTATTGCTTTTTTGACAGAAAAAGACAGACAGAAAGATACAGAGAGAAGGGGGGGCCCAGAGCAGTCTCCATAGTTGACATTAGTTTTCCATATAGTTTCACTCCACAGGCGGGCACAGGGCTGCGCAGGACAGGAACTGGGCCAGGAACCTCCCACATAGGTCCTGGCAAGAACTGAACTGGGGGCACACCCCAGTTCAGCATGTGGGTCCGCATGGGCCGGGATTCCCAGCCGGGATTCGATCCTCAGTCTCCGGGGCTGCAAAGCGAGTGCTTAACCTGCTGAGCCATCCCGGCTTCCTCCCTCCCCCACTTTATAGACTAGCAAATAAAGGCTTTCTGAAGGTCACATAGTCATTCAGCTGTTTTGTTTCTAGAATGAGAGAGGGGTAGGAAGTTGGAGGTAGGCCACAGAGAGAGGAGGGTCTGGACCCAGGGAGAGGCCTGGAGAGCCCCACAGAGCACGGGGGCGGGGCTGGGGGCTGAGGGGCCGGGTGACTCGGGAAAGCGGAAGGAATGGGAGCCATGAGGGGAAGTGGATGCCCTGCTCTGCCAGGCCTGTCTTGTGGCTCCTGTGGGCCTGAGAGCTCAAGTCTGGGAGAAGGGTGAGGCATGAGGGAGGAGGAGAGGGAGTCCTCACTACCAACCTCTCCTTCCCTCTCTCTAGCCCTGCCCGTCCTGTCCTGCCCTGCCACCACCACCACCACCACCACCACCACCACCACCACCACCCCCCGTCCCCCAATCTCTCCTCCAGCCTGGTTCCTGCTCAAGTCTCCTTCTCCCCCGGCCCCCCACCTTTGCCTTCTCCTAGCCCTGTCCACAACCCCTCCAATGGGGCCCCAGAGGGAGCTTTCTCCAGCCAGGGTTGACCTTGCCCTCCCCCCACACACACGCCCACTCACACGCCCCCCATGGCTCCCCAGTGCCCTTGGACAAAGTCCCAGCTCCTCAGCTTGGCCTTCCACTGTAGCCCATCAAAGCCTCACTTCCACTGCTTTCCCCGGGAGCTCTGGCCCCCACGCCCCCCGTACCTGCTCTGTTACAGCCAGGACCACCTTGGTTGCTCATCTGTGTTCATCTCTGTGACCCTTTGAGATCAGGGTCCTGGTCTGACTCCTTTGGGGTCCCCAGCATCACCCACCACAAGAGGAGGCACATGGGAGGCCCCCATTTTCAAATGAGTGAATCATTAACACCCTACAAACCCAATCCTGCTCAGCATGAGACCAACGGGGTGAGACAGCACATCGTTGCCCACAAGCCTTGTCCCAGGAGCGAGGGACACAGAAGCAAATGAAATGGGCAAGCTTGTCATATTGCCCAGTCTTCGCTTGATTCCACATGAACAGAAATGAGGAGCAGGAAACCCATAGCGCACAAGTAAGTAGCGGTCCTGAGATGGAATCCGACCTGACCTCCTGACCCTGGCTAGGACCTGGCCCCCGGCCGGTGAGTCTCCACTCAGCAGGGCTGCTGAGGGTCAGAAAGCAGTAGGTGCTTAGGCAACAGGAACAGAACCGCCGACTTTGCAGCCGAGTGAGGCTGTTTCAAGCTGCAAGGAAAGGTGTCAGGTGTCACGGGGTGAGGAGTCTCATGACAGCTATTTTCCGACTTTAATGACAGTCTGTCTCCCACGGCTGGGAGCATCTCAAACGCGGCCAGGTTGGGGCCCCACCTCCCCTCTTGCGTGGCTGAGAGAAACAGAAATAGTGATTAAGGGTTCAACTGCCTCCCTCCAGCCTGGGAGGTAAATCTCTTCCTGTGGGAGCGTTGGTTCAAGGCTGTCTTTCCCGGGCTGTGAGCTCCGTGAGGGCAGAGGCTTGACTCCCGGCACATGGCAGAGATCTGTACCTACTAGACACTCGGGCAATTCTTATAGGGACAGCGTAGAGCGTGGAGGTGGAGGCTGTAGGCTCTGAAGGATGAGGAGTATCAGTCCCACTCCCTGGAGTATCGGCTCCTCCCCTGGAGTGTCAGCCCCACCCCCTGGAGTGTCAGCTTCTCCCCTGGAGTCTCAGCCCCACCCCTTCGAATGCCAGTCTCCCCAAGGTAGGGACCTCTGCCTCCACCTTTCTATCTCTAGTGGCTGGAAGCCAGCCGGTCCACCTGAGAAGCACTCAATAACCGTGACTGAATGGCTTAGTGGAGTCAGACCCTTCAAATCATGACTACCCCTTTATTTGCTGTGTGACCTTTTGTAAGTGACTTTACCTCTCTGCGCCTCTACTCATCTGCACAATGGGCATAATCCTGAGAGTCTACACGTTGGTAAGACTCCGGACAAGACCACTGGTGCCCAGGGCAGGATCCAGACCTGTGAGCGGCCCTTGTGTGATGACGGAAGGAGTGAGTTTCCTTCCTGGGTTCTCAAGGAAAGCTTATTCGAGAAAGATTTTAGATCCCTATTTGGCACAGTAAAAATCAGAGGCTTAGGGCATCCTCCACAACCCTCAGTCCCCGGAGGCTGCCCGAGGAAGTGCAGATTCGCTCGCTGGGCTGCGCCCAGAGGCTGCGCCCTGCCCGGGCGGGGTCTCAAACCCACCTTCCCAACCAGCCCGCCTCCCCCGCGGAGCCCGCGACCTCCTGGAGCGTCTGCAGCCCGCGCAGCAAAGCCGCAGTCTCCTTGAAAGACGACTTAACCACACTCATTAGAAAATTAATGAAAATGTAAAACCTCACTGGGATCCCACGATTCTCCTCGGAGCAGGCGAAGATCAAAGAGGCTGACAGCTCCGTTGCGTTGGAGAAGCGTGGGAAACAGCCCTGCGGAGCCCGCCCGTGGCGGAGTCTGGCAGCGTGGGACACGCCCTCTGACCTTGCCAGCCCCGGAGGAGGAATCTATCTAACAGCTGAGAATATCAATAATAGCAAACATTTACATCAAACCTCCGCGGTGCCAGCAATCACGCTCGTCATCAGCACAAGCCACTCGAGACAGGAAGTGCTCTTATTATCCCATTTCTCATACTCTAAGGGAAAACTGAGGCATGAAGAACGGAAGCGACTCCGCCGGTGTCACCCAGCTGTCAGTGGGTGGCATGCCATTTAGCCTTCTTGGCGTGTTCACCAGAGGACACAAGTGCCAGCATCAAAGGGCATGATTGTTGGAGAAAGAGAACCAGCTTCTTATCATTATCCACTTTTTCTTTCTCAGTTGTCTCATTAATATCTATCAGCGCTTGCTTTCAATTTTTTGTGCATTTCTTTTATTGTTCTTTTTCTAGCCTCTGGAATTGTTTGCTTTGCTCATCCCCTTTCAAATTTTCTTTTTCCTAATTACCATGTAAAGCTTTAGATTTTCCTCAGAGTACAGCTTTGGCTTCACTTTACAAGTTTTGACGTGTAGTGTGCTCATTGCTCCATAAATGGTGCTTCCGTTTTATTCTATCCTATAACCCAGGAGTTACTTAAAAGGGTGTTTTGAAATGTCCAAGGCAATCTGAGTGTTTTCGGTGGTCCTGGTTATTACTCTCTCACTTTGAGTATGCCTGTGTTTCTTCTGCTTTAGGAAATAACCTGCACCGTGTTTGACCTCATACGTAGTCCGTTTGCATGGTGGGAGGGAGGGGTGAGGGAGAATATCATGGCAGGCTCCTGATTTTTAAAAAGTGCTATAGAGTTCATTATTGGGACAACTAGGAAATTAAAGTTCTTTTTTTTTTTTAATTTTTTTTTAAAGTTTATTTATTTTTTATTTTTGACAGAGAGAGAGAGAAAGAGAGAGATACAGAGACAGAGAGAGAGCTGAACTGGGGGAGCTCCCAGTTCAGCACATGGGTCCGCATGGGCCAGGCCCGGGATTCGATCCTTGGTCCCCGGCGCTGCAAAGTGAGCGCCCAATCCACTGAGCCATCCCGGCTTCCCCGGAAATTAAAGTTCTTGAGGGCAGTAATAATATTATGATTGGGTAGGGAAAATGGCCTAGTTCTTAAGAGATACAAATGAAAGAACTTAATCGTGTTGAAATGTGATATCTGCACCTACTTTCAAAAGGTTCAAAATTTTCTAGAGGGGCCCCTGACCAGTGGCCCACTGGGGGCCAGCAGCTGTGGATCTGTCTTCGTGGGCCTCACAGACCTCCCCTCTCCCTGTGGGTCTGTTCCTCACGACAGGTGTGCTGTGGTAGGTACATATGTGGGGAGAGAGAGATAGACGGGTAGGTCAGTAAGGGAGATAAGGCAGGAGAGAGAGAGAGGAGATTGACAGGAAGACAGAGATAGAACAATAGAGAGAGATGCAGATAAGGAGAAAGGGAGAAGGAGAGAAGGAGGGAGAAGAGGCTAAATATATGGGATCTGGGGATGGGCAGATATCAACACTGGATAAATTTCATTGAAAGGCATACTGTATTATTCTTGTAATTGTAAGTTTAAATGTTTTAAATTAAAATTTTTTTTTTACTGATTTTGACAGAGAGAGAGAGAGGAGAGAGCCCAGAGCAGTCTCCATAGTTGTCTGTCATCAGTTTTTTATATAGTTTCCCTCCACAGGCGGGCAGGGGGCTGCGCAGGGCAGGAACTGGGCCGGGAGCCTCCCGCATGGGAGACATGCCCAGAGCAGGAGACAAACCAGGGCCTCCCAAGTGGAAAGCTCCCTCGGGTGAGAACTGAACTAGGGACACGCCCCAGTCCAGCGAATGGGTTCGCACTGGCTGGGGCCAGGATTCGATCCTTGGACCCCCCGGGGCAGCAAGATGAGCTCTCAACCTGCTGAGCCATCCCGGCTTCCTCTAAATGAAAAGTTTAAGGGGAAACAAGGTAAGGCAAAGAGGGATGAATTCTGAATTTTATATAATTTTCAGGCACCATGAATATTGTTCTTTTGATTCTGTCCAATCATTTGAAAATGTAAAGATCATTCTTTATACACACTCATAGAAGCTGCACAGATACAGGCCGTGGGCCATGGTTTTTCCAACCTTGAACTAACCACTGCTCTAGCTTTGGTGAGGCAGCCTTTCTTTAAAGATGACATGAGAGAACTAAATTATTACCGGGCTCTTGAGTCAGCTGTGCAATTATGTGCCCTGGCCTATTATGGATTTCTGTTTCCAGAGCATTTCCAAACACAACTTATTGACGAGCGACCACCAATCCCCCCTGCCCCATGCAGACCCAGTCAGTTCCCAGAGACTCAAGGTCTGCAGTTTTTCTTTAAGCTGCAGACAACCCCCTTTGTGGGTGTCTATGCCTTGCAGGAGCAATTGAAAGATGTGCCATCCAGTTTCACAGGGATCAAGGTAGTAGCAATCAAGGTCACCCCAATAAATTTAACAATACACACAAAAAAAGATGGGGGCAAATGTGCTTCTAAGAATTGATCAAATATGTCACTTTTTGATGTCCTCCTTTATGAAAACCAGTTCCTTTTTCTAAGGGGCACATTGTGGGCAGCTGGTAAGAGGATAAGGATTCTCATCAGGCTATGCTCTGCTTAGACATTGGGATTATGTCCGGCAATGGTAAAATCCTAAATGGTATATCCAAGCGGGTAGCCTTGTTTTGTATAATTCATTTCTAGAATTAAGTATTTCCCCTGCTGCTATACGTGCTTCAACCTTTGAGAAATCATAGCACCCCATGCAGTCTGTGGAGAAGAAAACTGTTCCATGACATGACCCCTAACTAGTGAGCTGGACTGGGGCCAGAACGGAGGTGCTTTCTGCAAACCTCCGTTAGAGACTGATCATAATCGTGTCCGATCTGACATAAGCCAGCACCCCTCCCCTGCCTCGCGCTACATGCTGGTTCCTAGACGTTGTTCTGACCTGGTCAAGCGTGTGAAGTGATCTCCCATACCTGCTAGCATCCACGTACTAGTACCTGTGACTATTCCTCCTTGCCCTCTATAATCCTCCATCTCCTGCTCAGCAGTGTGGGAATCCATCTTGTCTTGCAGCTGCCCAAGATGCTCCCCATATGTTAATGAACTCTATGAATTGGCCAGCCTCCTTCTTCCATCTTCCCCTGCGCTCCACTTATGGGGTAGAGTTTCAGTCCCAGGGCCTTGCCTTGGGCCTGTGTGTCCTAACACAATGATTGTGACATTCTTACCCAGTTCCTTCTTGGCACAAATTTAAGTTGTTCCAACGCCACCAAGTGTTTTGCTGTTATACGTAGTGCTGTAAATAACACCTTTGGGGATAAGACTTTCCCCACCCCCCATGTTTAAGGTTTTTTTCTTTGGATTCCCAGAAATGGATCCCAAAGAAGAAAAGATCTTGACTTTGTTACCCTGAAGGTTGTGACAATGTACAACAGGGTAGGAGAGAGCCTGTGCCAGGCCTCCCACCAGCTCTGGCTTTTCTTGATATAAAAGGTCCCCAGATTATTGATTTATTGGAATGATTTTGATTTCCTGTGTGACGGAATATCTTCCTGGAGTGGTTGGTTCCTCATTGTATTCCCTCTTTAGTAAACTGTCTCTTCATGTCTTTTGCCCACTTGCCTCCTAGAATCCATGAGTTTTGTTCCCTTTTCTGTCACTTTACATGATGAGATTATTAATGCTATTTCTGCCACATAAGGTACAATTTTTCTCAAATCTATTTCTTCACTTTTAATTTTAGTGTGAGTTGTTTTTTATACACAGAGCTTTTAAATTTAAGGTTGTCAAATCTGTATCCTTAATATGAGTAAAAAGGAAAAAACTACTTTAAGTATTTTTAAGATTAAGGCATTATTTGCATACAGAAGAATTCACTCTTTCTGTTTCTACCACTCCAACCAAGACACAGAACAGTTCTATCACCCCAAAATTCCCTTGCACCCCTTTATATTTAAGTATTTTAAAATACAGGAAAACTAAAAAAATTTGACATGATAAACAAGCAATTGTTTTCTCTTAGTCATTCTATATTTTTAAATATTGAAGGTCTCTAGCAAATACAGTAACAACCATTGCTGTTATTAAGCAGACCAACATAGGCATAATGGGAGAGAGAGAAAGGAACAGAAAAAAAATGTTAATAAATAATGGCTGAAAATGTCCCAATTTATTACATTCACTCATGTATCTAGGAAGCTCAATGAACTCAGAATAAATGTAAAGAGACCCACAATCAGATACACCCTAGAAAAATGTTGAAAGTCAAAGACAAGGAGAAAACCTTAAAAGCTGAAAGAGAAAAATGAGTTTGAACATGCAAAGATACCCCAATCAGCTGACTTCTCAGCAGAAAGGATAGAGGCCAGAGGGTGTCTAACATATTCAAAGTGCTCATAGTAAAAGCATCAACCAAGAATCCTATACCCAGCAAAGCTATCTTTCTTTCAAAAGTGAAGGCAGAGGGTGCTGAACTAGCTCAGCAGTTGAACACTTGTCTCACAATCACGGGGTCCGGGGTTTAATTCCCAGCTCCAGCCAGTGCAAACCCCATATGCTGAACTGCAGTGCAACTGGTAACCGCCAAGATGGCTCAATGGCAAAGGTTCTTGCCTCCTGTGTGGAAGGAAACCGTCTCACAACTAATAATGTACAACTATGGAGATTGCTCTGAGCCCTCCCCACTTCTCTCTCTCTGTCTCTCTCTCTCTGTCTCTCTCTCTCTCTCTCTCTCTCTCTCTCTCTCTCCCTTCTCTCAAAACAATAAAATAAATCTTTTTTTAAAAGGTGAAGGCAAAATAAAGAAATTTCCAAATAAACAAAAACTGAGAGAATTCTGTTGCTAGCTGATCTGTCTTACAAGAAATACTACAGGAAGTTCTTCAGGCTGAAAGCAAAGTGATTATAGATGGTAATGCAAATTCACAGGGAAAAAACTCTAGTAAAGGTTATTATGTAATTATAAAAGACAATATAGAAGAAGTCGGGATGGCTCAGCAGGTTAACGCTCACTTTGCAGCCTCACGGACTAGGGATTGAATCCCAGCTCCAGCCCGTGTGGACCCATATACTGAGCTGAGGTGTGCTTCCCCTGAGGGAGGCTCCCAGTTTGGTTCTCACCCATGGTTCTGCCCCTGGCTCAAGGGGGTGTGCCTCCCATGTGGGAGGCCCCGGTTCTGCCCCCAGCTCGTGGGGGCATGCCTCCTATGCAGGAGGCCCCTTGCCGATTCCCACCCTACTCGGCGCCCACCCACCTGTGTGGAACGAAATCATGTCGAAAACCAATGACGTACAACTATGGAAACTGCTCTGGGCCCTCCCCTTTCTCTCTCTCTCTCTCTATTTTTGTCAAAACAATAAAATAAGTCTTTAAAAAAATAAATAAAAGACAGTGTAAATGCATAGTTTTTTCCCTTTGTTTCGTTAACTGATTTAAAAAGTAATTGTATAAAATTTTATATATATATATATATACAGTATATATGTATATATATATACACACACACACAAACACACACACATACACACACACACACATAAATGTATTATTGTTGAGCCTATAACATGTAGAAATGTACAGATGGTCACTTCATTATAACATTGATGAGATGTCATAGGAACTTAACTCTTGTTTCTATCAATTAGCTTATGGTAAAATTGGTTTTATTATACATCATTTGGCTTAAAGTCACAGAATCTATCAATGACATTAAGTAAGGACTTATTGTAGTATATTTGTAATACTTTTACCCAAAACAACACAAAGACGGTGGGTGAGAGAAAAGCTGTATTGAGCTAAGGAAATGATTACAGATAGTAAAGTATTAATTATAACAATGTGTTTGGGGGTTTGTAACATTAATATATGTAACAATAATACCACAGAAAGAGAGAAAAGAGTAGAGCTACTTAGGAGTAAGGATTCTCTATCTCACTGGAATTAAGTTAGTATAAATGTGAACCTGATTCTGTTCAATTAACATGTACGTGGTAATCTCTAAAGAAACAACTAAAAACATGGAATATGTAGAGAACTCTTACAGCTCAGTAAGAAAAGAAAAAAAATTTTTAAATGCACAAAGGATCTGGATCGACATTTCCCAAAGAAGATACAAAATGGCCAAAAACAAATGACAATATAACACCATTAGTCATCAGAGAAATTAAATCTAAACCACAATGAGAAACCAATTCAGACCCACTAAGACGGCTAGAATAACAAAGTCAGGGAAGCTGGGATGGCTCAGTGAGTTAAGCGCTCACTTTGCAGCCCCAGGGATCAAATCCCGCCCCGGCCCATTTGGACCCATATGCTGAACTGGGGAGTGCCCCCAGTGCAGTTCTCACCGGGGCGAGACCCCAGCCCAGTTCCTGCCCTGTGAAGCCCCACTCCCACCTGTGGAATGAAACTATGTGGGAAAACCGATGATGTGCAACTATGGAGACTGTTCTGGGCCCTCTCCTTCCTCTGTCTCTGTATCTCTCTCTCTCTCTCTCTCTCTCTCTCTCTCTCTCTCTCTGTCAAAAACAATAAAAATACATCTTAAAAAAAAAAGTCAGGGGAAGCTGGGATGGCTCAGCGGGTTAAGCGCTTGCTTTGAAGCCCCAGAGACCAGGAATCGAATCCCGGCCCCGGCCCATGCAGACCCACGTGCTGAGCTGGGGTGTGCCCCCAGTTCAGTTCTTGCCGGGGCCTATGTGGGAGGCTCCCGGCCCAGTTCCTGCCCTGCGCAGCCCTGTGCCCGCCTGTGGAGTGAAACTATATGGAAAACTAATGCTGTCAACTATGAAGACTGCTCTGGGCCCTCTCCCTTCTCTCTGTCTCTCTCTATCTGTTTCTCTGTCTGTCAAAAACCTATAAAAATAAATCTTAAAGAAAAATAAAAGTCAAATAGTAACAGTGTTGGCAAGGACGTGGGGGATATCAGAACACTCATACACAGCTGGTGGGAATGTAAATGGTGCAGCTGCTTTGGAAAACAGTTTGGCAGTTCCTCAAACAAACATAAAGTTACCCCATGATCCCGCAATTCTCCTCCTAAGTATATATCCAAGAGACATTAATACAAATGTCCACAGAAAAACTTGTAGACTTTACTCATAATAGGCAAAAGTTGGAAACAACCCAAATATCCATCCAGTGGCAAAATGGATAAACAAAATGTGGTATATCCATACAACGAAATGTATTCAGCCATAAAAAGGAACGAGGTACTAATATAATACATGCTACTACCCTTTTTAAAAGTAGTATAGGGGAAGCCGGGATGGCTCAGTGGGTTAAGCGCTCACTTTGCAGCGCCGGGGACTGGGGATCGAATCCCGGCCCCGGCCCGTGCGGAACCATATGCTGAACTGGGAGCTCCCCCAGTTCAGTTCTCTCTCTGTCTCTGTCTCTGTATCTCTCTCTCTCCCTGTCAAAAATAAATAAATAAATAAATAAGATATATATATATATATATAAAAAAAAAGTAGTATAACATTGTATAAACAGACTTGTTGTCTTAATAGTAACCTTAGTAACCTTTGTATTCCCGGCTCCCTGAAGTGAAATGGTCCATCGCCTGACCAGGGAATGGACAGGAAGAGCAGTGGAGGTGTACTATCAACACACTCATTTGGGACATGAAGAATTTGTAATAAAAGATTTGGTATAGATTACCAGCTCATAAAAAGGGAGGGGGCATTACTTTTGCCTGATATAATTCTATTCATATGAAATGTTCATAATAGGCAATTCTACAGAGACAGAAAATAGATTAGTGGTTTCTTAGGGCTGGGGTCAGAAAGGAAGATAAGAGGGTGATAACTAAAGGGCATAGGATTTCTTTTTGAGATGGTGAAAATGTTCAAAAATTGACTGTGGTGAAGATTGCACATATCCAAATATACTGAATACCACTCAATTGTACACTTTATTGTTAAAAACATCCAAATAGAAATTTGCTTGCAATTGTATTAAATCTATAAATTATTTGTGAGGTATTGACATCTGTATAATACTTAATCACCCCAACCAAGAGCATGGTATGTCTTTGCTTTTATTCAGATTATCTTTTGGGTCCTTTATTAGACTTTAAGCTTTCTCCATAGAATCTTATGTCTTGAGGAAGCTGGGATGGCTCAGCAGGTCAAACACTCGCTTTGCAGCCCTGAGGTCCGAGGATCGAGTCCTGGTCCTGGCCTGTGCAGACCCATATGCTGAACTGGAGTGTGCTTCCCATGCAGGAGACCCCCAGTTTGGTTCCTGCCGTGGCAAGCTTCCATGTACAAGGCCCCGGTTTGGCTCCGGCTTAAGGGGGCATGCCTCCCATGTGGGAAGCCCCCAGGGGGCTCCTGATCCAGCTTCCGCCCTTTGTGCTTCTGTGCCCACCTGTGTGGAATGAAACTATGTTGAAAAACTAATGACGTAGTTTTACTCTCTCTACTGCTCTCTGTCACAATAAAATTTATCTTTTTTTTAAGATTTATTTTATTGTTTTTGGCAGAGACAGAGAGAGACAGAAATAGAGAGACAGAGAGAAGGGGGAGGACTCAGAGCAGTCTCCATAGTTGTACATCATCAGTTTTTCAACATGGTTTTGTTCCACACAGGTGGACAGGGGCCATGCAGGGTGGGAATTGGGCTGGGGGCCTCTCAAATGGGAAACAAGCCCCCTTTAGCCAGGGGCTGAACCTGGGGGCGAGAACTGAACTGGAGGCCTCCCACATGGGAAGCGCATCCCAGTTCAGCATATGGGTCTGCATGGCTGGGGCCGGGATTCGATCATTGGTCCCTGGGACTGCAAAGCAAGTGCTTAACCCACTGAGCCATCCTGGCTTCCCCAATAAAATAAATCTTAAAAAAAAATCTATGTCTTCTTATTTGCTAGTTCCTAGCTGATTTTTAAATTTTGTTGGCATTGTAAATGTTATTTTTAATTAAATTTTATGTTTGTTTATTGGTGGCATAAAGAAATGGAAATGATTTTTGTAGGTTAACCTTGTTGATATCTCATTATTTGTTCTCATAGTTTGTTGATTCTACTGGTCTTACTGGATATATAATTATATCATGTTTAAATAATGACAGCTTTTTCTATTCTCTTCTGTTACTTACACTTCTTTTTCTTTTTTAATAAAGCATTAGTTAGGATTTATGTACAATATATGTTAAGCAATAGCCAGATGAGGGTATCCTAATGTTCTTCTTTTTTTAAGATTTATTTTACTGTTTGAAAGGAGAGAGAGAGAGAGAAAGGGGGAGGGCGTAGAGCAGTCTCCATAGTTGTACATCATTAGTTGTGACATGGTTTCATTCCACACAGGTGGATGTGGGGCTGTGCAGGGTGGGAACTGAACTGGAAGCCTCTCCCATGGGGTTTGTATGGGCCGGGACAGGGAATTGAAACTTGGATCTCAAAATTGCGAGGGAAGCACTCAAACCACTGAGCTCCCCCTGAACCCCTCCTGATTTTATTCTTGATCTTAAAAGGAAGGCATCCAAAATTTCTATGGTGTCTGTTGGGAGCTTTAAGAAGTTAAAATTTGTTCCTTTTTCTTTTTTTCCAGTTTACTATGATTTAAGTTTTAATGATGATCACATGTAAAATCTTATCAGATTAGTTCTCCATATTGATGAAAATCATTGTATTTTTTTCCCCTTGGCCCATTAGTATGATGAATTACATGGAATGACTCATTTAAAAATTTTTGAATCATCTTTGCATTAGTGGTATAAATCCTACTTGATCATGGTAAATTACAACATAATGTTGGATTGAGTAGGCTATTTGAGTTAGGATTTTTATACCCATAATCACAGTGAAATGGACCTATAATTTTCTTTTCTTAAACAGGGTCCAGCAGAAGTAACGCTGGACCATTGTAAGGTTTGCTTTGTCTCCCAAGAGATGAACAACAATTTGAACATTTCACCTACAACGTCATATAGTGTGCTTGAGTGTGATAGTGTTATGTTAAGAATTACATGCTGGGAAAGCCGAGATGGCTCAGCGGGTTAAGTGCTCACTTTGAAGCCCTGAGGACTGAGGATCAAATCCCGGCTCCGGCCCAGGCAGACCCACATGCTGAACTGGGGTGTGCTTCCCGAATGCGGTGAGGCCCCCAGTTCAGTTCAAAAAAAAAAAAGTGAAAAGAATTACATGCTTATAATTTTGTCATAAAAGATTTGTATATATTACCAGCTCATAAAGAAGGGGGCATTACTTCTGCAGGACTCTGTATATGTTCCTTGTCTGGTTTTGGAACCAATATTACATTAACTTCCAAAAGTGAGCTAGACAGATTTCATGTGATTTCTAGTTTCTCAAACAATATGTATAAGATAAGAATTAAGGGGGAAGCCGGGATGACTCAGCGAGTTAAGCGCTCCCTTTGTAGCTCCAGGGACCCAGGATGGAATCCCAGCCCCGGCCTGTGCGGACCCACATGCAGAACTGGGGTGTGCTTCCCATGCAGGAGGCCCCCAGTTCAGTTCTCACCCCCCGCCCACCGTTCAGCCCCTGGCTGGAGGGGGCGTGCCTCCCATGTGGGAGGCCCCCAGCCCAGTTGCTGCCCTGAGCGGACCCTGCCCACCTGTGTGGAACAAAATCATGTCAAAAACTGATGATGTACAACTATGGAGACTGCTCTGGGCCCTCCCCCTTCTCTCTGTCTCTCTCTGTCTCTCTCAAAAACAATAAAATAAATCTTTAAAAGAATTAAGCATTCCTTGAATGTTTGTTATCACTTACCTAGAAAACTACCCATGCCTGTGGATTTTTTTGAGAGAAAGATCTTTGACTATAACTTCAAATACTGTAGTATTATTTGATTTATTCAAGTCATTTTATTTTTGTATAATTTTTAGCATTTTATAATTTTCTAGTAAATTAACTATTTCATATAGGTTTTTAAATGTTAGCACATAATCATAATAATATTTTATTAGTTTTTATAGCTCTGCCTTGGCTATTCACTTTTGCAGTTTGTATTTTACTTGCTCTATCTTTTTTTCTTATTCAAAAGTCAGTCTATCTTAACTTTTTAAAAAATATGGGAAAGCTGGGATGACTCAGCAGGTTGAGTGCTCGCTTTGAAGCCCCGGGGACCGGGGATCGAGTCCTGGCCCCGGCCCATGCGGACCCACATACCCTGCGCAGCCTTGTGCCCGCCTGTGGAGTGAAACTATATGGAAAACTAATGTCAACTATGGAGACTGCTCTGGGCCCTCCCACTTCTTTCTATCTCTCTCTGTCTCTGTTTCTCTCTGTCAAAAATCAATAAAATAAATTAAAAAAAAAAAATTTAAAAATAAAAATAGGTTTCTTTTTTAATCTCATCCCCATTCAGTTCTTTGATTTATGCCCATACATTTTTTTAAAGATTTGTTTTATCATTTTGATAGAGAGACAGAGAGAAGGGGGAGGGCCCAGAGCAGTCTCCATAGTTGCACATCATCAGTTTTTGACATGGTTTCATTCCACACAGGTGGGCGAGGGCTGTGAAGCCCTTAGAATCGAGCCGGGGCCTCCTGCATGGGCGGCACACCCCCTCGAGCCATGGGCCGAATTGGGAGGCAAAAACCGAACTGGGGGCCTCCCGCATGGGAAGCACACTCCAGGTCAGCATATGGGTCCACACAGGCCGGAGCCGGGACTCGATCCTTGGTCTCTGGGACTGCAAAGCGAGCTCTCAACCCACTGAGCCATCGGCTTCCCCCTGCCCATACTTTTAAAAATCAATTTGCCTGTACTTTTTGTTACCGTTTTTCTTTGCTCTTGTTTCAGCTTTTTTACTTTGTTGCTATTTCCCAACCATTTGAGTTAGAATCATAGCTCATTCTAGAAAATAAAAAACTGTTGGATAAAGTTTTTGTCAAATTTTTTTCTCCATCTATGAAGATTGTCATCTGGTTTTCCTCTTAATCTGTTTAATATGACTAATTAATAGGTTTTTAAAATGCTAAACAACCTTGCATATCTGGTATAACCTCATCAAGCATCCTATTTTTATGTGTTGATTAGATCAGATGATAATATTGTATTTAGGATTTTTTGAGTCATGAGAGAATACACTGTGGTTTTCCTTCTTTGTGCTGTACTTGACTATTTTTTGTATTAACATTGTATTAACCTCATAAAATGAGTTAGGGAATGTTATTTATTTTCCTAATCTGGGAAAATTTGTACAAAATTTTATAAGTGCATGAAATTTGTGTAAAGCAATGGTTACTGAGACGCTATGATCTTGGTGCAGGGTTAGACAAATTAACTACTGTGCAGAATAGAGTCACAAATTCAAAAAAAGACCCACAAGTCCTAAAATATGACAGAGTAGGGACCACAGAGAACTTGGAAAAGAAAAAGTTTTCAACAAATGCTGTTGAAATCATTGGTCACCCTTATGGGGGAAAATGAAATTGAATTTCTACTTCACACTTCACACAGATCAACTTCAGATGGATTAAAGACTTAAATGTGGGAGTCAAAACTTTTAGAGGATATTGAAGGAGAATGTCTTTATCACCTTGGGGTATGGAAGGATTTGTTAAATGAGTCCTCAAAAGGACTCAGTATAGCTCTTGGAAATTTGACTGCATTAAAATTAAGAACTTCTGATCAGTTAACAACACTATCAAGAGAATCAAAAGAGGGGAAGCTGGGATGGCTCAGTGGGTTGAGCGCTCACTTTGCAGCCCTGGGAACCAAGGATCAAGTCCTGGCCCCCACCCATGCGAACCCATACACTGAACTGGGGAGTGCCCCCAGTTCAGTTCTCATCAGGGTGAGACCCCGGCCCAACTCCAGCCCTGTGCAGCCCCCTCCCACCTGTAAAATGAAACTGTGGAAAAGCCAATGATGTGCAACTATGGAGACTGTTCAGGGCCCTCCCCCTTCTCTATCAGCATGCAGAATATATAAAGGCTACCAATTATCAAGAATGAGACACCCGGGAAAAGCCGGGACGGCTCAGCGGGTTGAGCGCTC
>PVKE010037038.1:0-16096 GCA_004027555.1 Craseonycteris thonglongyai | reverse complement strand
AAAAAAAAAAAAGCCTTCAAAGAAACAAAAAGGCAACCCACCAAATGGGAGAAAATATTTGCAAAGTCTAATGAACTCATACAGCTCAACATAGAAAAAAAACTCAAACAAACCAATCCAGTCAAAAAATGGGCAGACTACCTAAATCCCATACATAATTCTCCAAAGAAGATGTATATATCACCAACAGACACATGAAAAAGATGCTCAACATCACTAATCATCATAAAAATGCAAATCAAAACTACAATGAAATACTATGTTATTTATATCTCACACCTGTCACAATGGCAATTATCAAAAGACAACAAAGAACAAGTGTTTGTAAAGATGTGGAGAAGACAGATCCTCATGTACTGTTGGAAGCTTTAAAAATTGGTGCAGCCCCTATGGAAAACAGTATAGAGATGTCTCAAAATATTAAAAATTTAATTATACACAACCCAGTAATTCCATCCATGGGTATTTATCTAAAGATAACAAAAACACTTATTTGAAAAGTTTTATGTACCCCTATGTTCACTGGAGCATTATTTACAATAATCAAGACATGGAAGCAACTTAAGTGTCTACGGATAAATGAATGGATCAAAAGGATGTGGTATAATACATGACAAACCCTCAGTAAATATCATACTAAATGGGGAAAAACTGAAACTTTCTCTTCTAAAATCAGGAATAAGACATGAATGTCTCCTGTCACCACTGCTATTCAATGCAGTGCTGAAAATTCTAGCCAGAGCCATCAAGCAGGAGAAAGAAATAAAAGGAATCCAAATTGGGAGTGAAGAAGTTCAACTGTCACTTTTTGCAGATGACTAGATCCTTCATACAGAAAACCCTAAAGACTCCACCAGAAAACTGTGAGAAATAATACAAGAATACAGTAAAGTTGCAAAATACAAAAATTTATAGCATTTTAATATATGAACAACAAAACTTTAGAAAAAGAAATGAGGAAAATGATACACTTTTCAATCACAACAAAAGAATAAAATACCTAGAAATAAATTTAACAAAAAACATTAAGGACTTTTACATAGAAAACTATAAAACAGTATTAAAAGAAATTGAATAAAACACAAAGAAATAAAAAGATATTCCACTTTCATGGATTGGAAGAATCAACATAGTTAAAATGGCCACATTACCCAAAGCAATACATAGATTTAATGCAATTTCCATCAAAACCCCATAAAAATTATTTTGAGAAATAAATGAAAAAATCATCAGATTTATATGAAACCACAAAAGTCACTGAATCGCCAAAGCAATCCTATGAAAAAAGAATAAATTGGAGGCATCATGCTCCCCAACTTCAATTTATACTACAGAGCATCAATAATCAAAACAGCTTGGTGTTGGCAGAAAAGTTAACATACAGACCAATGGAACAGAAGCAAAAACCCAGAAATAAATTCACAAATATATGGACAGATAATATTTGACAAAGAAGCACAAAATGTACAACAGGGAAAAGAAAGACTCTTTAGTAAATGGTGCTGGGAAAATTGGAAAACCACATGCAAAAGAATGAATCTGGAATGTGTACTGTCACCATATACCAAAATTAATTCAGAATGGATTAAAGACGTCCACATAAGACCCAAAACAATGAATTTCATAGAAGAAAACATCAATACTAAACTTAAAAGACTTTGGGTTCAGAGAGCACTTAATGAATTTGACTCCAAAGGCAAGGGAAGTAAAAGCAAAAATAAATTAATGGGACTATATCAAACTAAAAGGCTTTTGCACAGCAAAGGAAACTGTCAACAAAGTAAAAAGGAAACCAACCAAATGGGAGAAAATATTTATAAACAATGCTGCTATATAAAGAACTCATACAACTCAACAATAACAACAACAAAAGATCCAATTGAAAAATGGTCAGAAGACTCAAACAGAAACTTCTTCCATGAAGACATACAAATGACCAACAGATACATGAAAAAAATGCTCAACATCACTAGCAACTAGGGAAATACAAATTAAACCCACAATGAGATACCACCTCACACCTGTTAGAATGGCTATAATCAACAATATAAGAAATAACAAGTGCTGGAGAGGCTGTGGAGAAAAAGGAACCCTCATACACTGCTGGTGGGGATGTAAATTGTTACAACCACTATGAAAGGCAGTATGAAGATTCCTCAAAAAAAATAGAAATGAACCTGACATACAACCTAGCAATCCCTCTTCTGGATATCTACCCAAAAAACTTGAAAACCTTAATTCATGAAGATATATGTACCCCAATATTCACCGCAGCACTGTTCACAGTGGCCAAGTCATGGAAACAGCTAAAGTGTCCTTTGATAGATGACTGGATAAAGATGTTGTGGTACGTTTACACAATGGAATACTACTCAGCAATAAGAAAAGATAAAATACGGCCATTTGTGACAACGTGGATGGAACTTGAAACTATCACATTAGGTGAAATAAGTAAGTCAGACTGAAAAAAATCAGGAAATATATGACTTCACTTATAGGTAGCATATAAAACTGAAAGTAACAAAGAAACAAAAACTCATGGACAGTCAATGGTTTAGTGGTTACCTCAGGGTAGAGGATGAGGTGGGTTGGAAATCAGGGAAGGGGCATCAAATATATGGTGATGGAAATAGAACTGACTCTGTGTTGTGAGCACATAATGTAATACATAGCTTATGTAATGTAGAATTGTACACCTGAAATGTATGTAATTTTTACCAGCTAATGTCACCCCAATAAATTTGACAGTTAAAAAATAAAAGCTAAAAAACGAGGATGTGGTATATACATACAGTGGAATATTACTCAGCCATAGAAAAGATGAAATCTTGCCTTTTGTGACAATATGAATGGATCACTAAAGGGTATTATGATAAGTGAACTAAATCAGACAGAGAAAGAAAAATGATTTTACTTACACATAGAGTCTAAACAACTAAATAAGTGAACAAACAAAACAGATATAGATTCACAGATATAGAGGAAAAACTAATGGTTGTCAAATGGGTAGAGATGGTGAAATGGGCATAAAAAATAAGTGGGATTAAAAGTTTGTACTTCTTAATCCAAGTTGGTGGAGTAGATAGACACTGTGCCTGATTCCTTCCACAAACACCTGAAAATTACAACTAAATTATAGAATTATTAATCTGGAGAGTCATCTGAAGTCTAGCTAAACAGTTTTGTAATTAAGAATATAATAAAGAAGCTATGACAAGATTGGTAAAAGGGTATAGATGTGAAATGAGTTGCCCTCAACCTCTCTGTGATGTTTGAATTTTAGGAGGAGTATCTTGGCTACAGATGTTTCCTCTGGAAAAGCCAGGAATCCCAGCCCTATAACTGGATCCTTCAGCCTGGAGTTCTAATGTTGAGTAAAGAAGTGCCCACAACATCTGGCTGTGAAAAACATTGAGGATTCTGACTGTCCAGGTGGGATGAAAGGCTATGGGAAGACAAGACATCCTCTTAAAAAGCCAGTGCACAGATTCATTTACAGCTACTCTCACTCAGGGCACTGGAGGAGGGATAGTGACTCAGAGGGTTGGAGGCATACAGGAGTCAGACTGAAGTATGTAGTTTTGGGGTCAGGGCTAGAGGACACTCACCATATTTTCTCTGTGGAACTCTCCTCCAGTGCAGCCAGTGGGCAGGTGTCATCTATTCTGTGTTATGCCCTCTCATTATGCCCATGACTATATCTGAATCTGAATTGGTCTTGTGAGCTCTGCATGCCCTGTGCTGGTGATTCACTAAGACCCTGCTATACCCAACTCCATACCTCTCAAGGCTTTATCAATGGCTGAATCTTATGGAAGCCTACAGGTGGCAACAGGCCTCAGAGTTTTCTAACTCTTTGTGGAGCTAAACTAGGCCTAGTATTAGTGACAGCAATCCTCAGTTCACAGCGTGGCTTCTGCCACACACCTGCAGGTTTAGCACAGACAGAAAACACCATTGTTTGTGTTGTAATGCCTACCAAATAGTCCCTGGCTGGTTACAGACAGTGGGTGACTTGGGCCTATACTAGAGCTCCTCCCAAGAGGTATCAGATCCAACATACTTGCGGGCTGGCTTCAGACACAGCAGAGAACTGCCGAATTAACACCACCAGTGACACATAAAACAGAAAGTCTCAACAGGTACCAGAGCCCACTTTAGTGAATTCCACCCAGAGATGTAAGCACCCCTACAGCAGCCCATCAGCTGTGGACATGGCCAAACACCATAGTCAATTAGCCTGAGGGTAAGTCCCACCTACTGATGTGCCAATAGCAATCAAGTCTCAACTATAACCGGAAAACACACAACCCACACAAGGGACATTCCTGGAGCACCTGCAGCAGGTTACCAGTGAGACTGTACAAGGGCTCCACAGGCCACCTATTACATAAGGCCACCTGAGCAAGACTGGGAGACGTACCAGATCTACCTAATATATATATACAAACAAACACAGAGAGGCAACTAAAATAAGCAAGCAAAGAAATATGTCCCAAATGAAAAAAATAGGAGAAAACACCAGAAAAGAACTAAACAAAATGGAAGCAAACAGCTTACTAGACACAGAGTTCAAAAAATGGTTATAAGGATGCTCAAGGAACTTAGTGAGTACTTCAACAAAGAGATAACAAGCATAAAAAAGGACAGAACCAGAAATAAAACAGTCAGAAGTGAAGAATATAATAACTGAAATTGGAATACACTGGAAGGAATCATCAGCAGACTAGATGAAGCAGAGGATCAAATCTGTGAGTTTGAAGACAAGGTAGTAGAAAATACCCAATAAGAATAGCCAAAAAAAACCCAAAACAAAACAAAAAGAACAAGGATAGTTTAAGAGACCTCTGGAACAACGTTAAATATAACAATATTTGCTCATAGGAGTATCAGAAGGAGAAGAGGGGGAGCAAGGAATTGTGAACCAATTTGAAGAAATAATGACTGAAAACTTTTCTAACCCCAAAATGAAAATAGATATACAAGTCTAGAAAGCACAGAGAATCCCAAACAAGATGAATCCAAACAGGCTCACACTAAGACATATATTGTAGTTAAAATCACAAAAGTTAAAGACAAAGAGAATTTTAAAAGCAGCAAGAGAAAGGCAAATAATAACTTATAAGGAAGTTCCTGTAAGATTGTCAACTGATTTCTCAATGAAAACTTTGCAAGCCAGAAGGGATTGGCACAAAATAGGCAATGTGATGAAAAACAAGGAAGTACAACCAGGATTACACTAACCAGCAAGGCTATTGTTTAAAATCAAAGGAAAGAGAAAATGTTTTCCTGACAAGAAAAAGCTAAAAAAGTTCATTACCACCAAAACAGTATTAAAAGGAATGTTAGAGGTATTTCTTTAAGATAAAAAAAGAAAAGGTCAAGATTATAATAATAAAACGGCAATATCTACATACCTATTAACAATTATTTTATTTTTTTAAAGATTTATTTTATTGTTTATGGCAGAGACAGAGAGACACAGAGACAGAGAGAGACAGAGAGAAGGGGGAGGGCCCAGAGCAGTCTCCATAGTTGTACATCATCAGTTTTCAACATGGTTTCATTCCACACAGGAGGATGGGGGCTATACAGGGTGGGAACTGGGCTGGAGGTCTCCTGCAAGGGAGGCACGCCCTCTCGAGCCAGGGGCTGAACTGGAGAGCGAGAACTGAACTGGGGGCCTCTCGCATGGGAAGCACACCCCAGTTCAACATATGGGTCTGCATGGGCCGGGGCTAGGATTTGATCCTTGGTCCCCAGGGCTGCAAAGGGAGTGCTTAACCTGCTGAGCCATCCTGGTTTCCCCAACAATTACTTTCAATGTAAATATATTAAATGCTACAATCAAAAGATATAGGAAGGCTTAATGGATAAGGGAAAAAAACCAAAAAAACAAACAAACCCTTTGTATGCTGCCTACAAGAGACTCACTTGAGAGTGGAAGGCAAACCAAGACTTAAAGTAAAGGGATGGAAAAAGTTATTTCATGAAAATGGAAACAAAAAACAAAAAAACTGGGGTAACAATGTTTACCCCAGACAAAAATTCAGACTTTAAAACAAAGGTTATAACAAAAGACAAAGAAGGACCCAGTAATTCCACTTCTGGGTATTTATTTAAAGAAACCTAAAGCTCTATTGTGTGGGGACATGAGCATTCATATTATATGCTCATTTCATCATTGTTTACAATGGCCACAATATGGAGGCTGTCATTGAATGAATGATTCAAGAGTACGTGTTACTTACATACAGTAAAATATTGCTCAGCCATGGAAATAAATGGATTCTTGCCACCTGTGGTGGCACGGATGAACTTGGAGTGTATTGTGTTGAGTGAAGTGACTGACAGCGAAAGATAGATGCAATGCTATTTCAATACATGTGGAATCCAAAGAACAACATAAACAAAACAGAAACATATTCATAGATACAGAAAGCGTTTTGATGGTTGCCAGATGAAAGGGAGTTTGTAGGTGAAAAAGGGGAAGGGATTAAGAAGTACAAATTGGTTGTTGCAGAGTAATTATGGAGATATAGGGTATAGCATAAGGAATATAGTAGTGAATAATAAATATAGTAGTGAATAATATTATAATAGTGATGTATGGTGTCAGATGGGTACTAGATTTGTTAGGGTGATAGATGGGATGGGGTTAGGGACAGAGTGAAAGGCTAAGGGATTGAGAATCACAAATGGATAGTTACAAAATAGTCATAGGAATGTAAAGTAAAGCATAGGGAATATAGTCAATGATATGGTGAAAACTATGTATAGTGCCAGGTGAGTATTAGACTGGTCAGGGCGATCACTTCTTAAATTATATAAATGTCTAATCACCATGCTGTACACCTGAAATTAATAAAAATAATATGAAATGTCAACTCTAACTGAGAAATTAAAAGAGAGCAGAAATGGTTAAGAGGAATAAGAAGTCCAAATAAAACAAATGTCATGGGGTTGTAATATTCAGCATAGGGCATATAGTCAATAATATTATGATAGCATACAATGGTGCCAGATGGTTGCTAGATTTATCATAGTGATCACTTCTTTTGGTATATATAATAATTGTTGCATAACTATGGTGTATCCCAGAAACCAATATAATATTGTATGTTAGCTATATTTTTAATAAAAATTGTTTTAAAAAAGGAATTCAAACTCAGTTATAAAAAATCATGGGAATGTAATGTATAATATAAGCAATAAAATCAATAATATCATAATAACTTTGTATAGAGGCAGATGGTTACTAGACTTAGTGTGGTGATATATTGAATCACTTTGTTGTACACCTGAAACTAGTACAATATTGTATGTAAATTATAATTTAAATCAATCACTCTATCAATCAATCACCTTAATAAAGACAGGTTAACGTAATAAAACTTTTGTTACAAAAAACGTAGGTGAATTTAATTTGTCCTTGCCAGTTCTTATAAGGCATGCTTCTTTTTTTTAGGTCAGAGAAAAAAATGTTTAAAAATTACTGTCTTTCTATGACTCTAACTAAATAATTCTGTTTCCCCCCAAGTAAAATTAGTAGAATTTGTTGGTGAGTGCTGGGATACCTGCTTTTGTATAGAAAAAAAAAAATTAGTGCGGACATTCAACTATATTGAGTGGTTAAGAAGAAACATATTTGTAAACAAGAAATGGTAAAATAAATCAATTCTCAAAATTTGTCTATACTCGTTACTTTTATTTATTTACTTTATTGTTTTTAACAGAGAGAGAAAGAGAGAGACAGAGAGAAGGGGGAGGGCCCAGAGCAGTCTTCATAGTTGTACATCATTAGTTTTCAACATAGTTTCACTCCACAGGTGGCAGCCGGTCTGCGCAGGACAGGAACTGGGCTGGGGGCCTCCCACATGGTAGGCACATCCAGGGTGAGAGCCAAACCAGTGGCCTCAGGCATGGGAAGCTCGCCAGTGGGAGAACTGTGGGCATACCCCAGTTCAGCATATGGTTCTGCATGGGCCAGGGCTGGGATACAATCCTCAGACTCCACGGCTGCAAGACAAGAGCTAAACCTGCTGAGCTATCCTGGCTTCCCTGCTCTTTTACTTTCGAATTTGAAAAACTGAGGCATAATTAACATGTAGCAAAATGCTCAAATCTTAAGTATGACTACCAACCAAATCATGATGAGATAAAGAGCATTGCCATTACCTCAAAAGATTCTTCTTGTCCCTTACTAAGTAATATTTTCTCCCAAGACAAAACAATTTTTCTGGCTTCTACCATGAGAGCTAACTGTATCTGAATTTTATATAAATAAATATCTTGAACTTCATATAAATAAATAGTTTATATATGTGATTATTATTATTTAAATTATGTCTATATCATTACTATCTGTTAAGGTGTCTAAGTATACCAGACTTGCTTCAAATTCATCATGTTCTCATTCCAATATTGGTCTTCCTGTGTGTATCATAATTAAAAGTGGACTATTTTTGCTTAAGTTAAATTATTCTGAATTCAAATGGGATGGGCATAAAGCAGTTTATTTTGGCTGAATAGAGCACCCTGGCAGATCTGGGGCATGTGGCAGAAGACTTTCTGTGCTGAGGGCAGCAAAATCATGGACACATTTCGGACTGCTGGAATGAAGAATGCGTTAGGATTTGTTTCTAGAAATAGGGTACATGGTGAAGCTTAAATTTTGTGAATAGGAGAAGAGCTAATATTGGGGTCAGGGGTGAGCAGGAAGAATGTGATGTGCCTCAGAATTGGGGTCTCTAGATCTGTTTGTATTCATTCCTTCTACCAAATGTCAATATTTGGCCTCTGTCTGTGATTGTTGGTGAAAGCCTGCAGATGAAGGTCAGGCGACTTCGTCCTTTGGTTCTGAGAGGTGACACACATAATTGAGGAAAAAACAGCACCAATTTTCTTAGAGAAATCTGAAAGATAAAGGCCTTACTGGCTCCCAAACAGAGCACATATGCCCCACATTATCAGGCCCATGCTTTGGCTGGCTTTGGTGGCCAGCACTCTGCTAGATGTACCCTAAGTTTTAGGCAATCAGAACTACTTGATCTGCCAAAATAAACAGCTATGTGCAGGTAGTGAGAGAGCAAGCTCAGCAGACTGGGTTGTCTGGAATTTCATATGAGCTCTATTTCTTACTAGCTTTGTGAGTTTGGGAAAGTTACCTTACTTCTTCAAGTATCAGTTTCTTGATTTGTCAGAGAGGAACATAATAGTACTTATATGAAGGTATTAAATGAGAAATCTGTGTAAGTGTTTCGTAGTCCAGCTGATCACCATTTCTACTGGATGGAGAAGAAGAAAATAACCCATTGGGGAAGCCGGGATGGCTTAGTGGGTTAAGTGCTCATTTTGCAGCCCTGAGGTCCAAAGATTGAGTCCTGGCCACAGCTTGTGCAGTTCCATATGCTGAACTGGGCTGTGCTTCCCATGTAGGAGGCCCCCAGTTCGGTTCTCACCGGGGCAAGCTTCCAATGTATAGGAGGCCCCCAGTTTGGGCCCCAGCTTGTGGGGGCATGCCTCCCATTCAGGAGGCCCCCAGCCCAGTCCCTGCCCTGCATAACCCCTGCCCACCTGTATGGAAAAAAACCATGTTGAAAACTGATGACATACAACTATGGAGACTGCTCTGGGCTCTGACCCTTCTCTCTGTCTGTCTTTCTCTGTCTCTCTCTCTCTCTGTCAAAAACAATAAAAAAAAAAAAAAGAAAAGATAAAACAAAGGAACCTGTTTAAAGTAAGCCCTCTCATCTACAAAATTCATCTAAAAACATTTGGTATTCAGAAGCTTTCTCTGATCCTACCAAGAAGACTTTTCTTCACATAGCACTCTATGATGGTGCTTCCCACACTTAAAAAATAATCTTATTTCTAAGTCTTCCTTTGGATTCTAGGGATTGTGTCATTTGTGTTTATAGTTCTAGTACTGCCACGGTATCAGGTACATAGTGGATACTCAGGAAAGATTTGTAATGTGTACAAATGAAGCTTCTTTCTTTCTTTCTTTCTTTCTTTCTTTCTTAACAATTATATATTCCACCTCATTTGTTTTTGGTATTTATTTATTTTCTTGTGCATGATTCATGTTCAAGATTACTTTGTAGGGAAGATATGAGTTTCACTGAATCCTTCAAATTTACCCGTCAAGCTACTGTAGCTACCTTAAATTGGCTGACAATCAACACCAACACAAAATTACTATTTATGAGATGATTCTCTGTTGGAAGGCTCAGCAGTGACACTGTGAAAATAGCTGCAATTTAGCAATTCAGTAGCATTTGACTCAGTGAAGGAGTTAGTAGAAATAATAACCTTTAGCTCCAACTGACACCAAAAAACCTGCATCAAACTTCTGGAATGAAGATTTACATAGAAGCCTGGCTATTTTTTTCACATTATACTTTCAGCATTTTTATAATATATAATAGTAAAAGTAAGTTTAGGTTATTATTTTAAGCCCCAAGGCTTGAGAAATGAGACTAGCAAAATAGGAAACGTTCACACCTACCAGATATGTAACTACAAAGTTTTTTTGATATTAAATTATTAATATTGTGACAAAAAATGGAAAAAAAGCAAAGAAAGCTTTCCTGCATGCCTACTAATGAGAAGGCAAAATGAATGCCACAGGCGATTCCTGTGATGTTGCTAGCAGTCTCCACTCTTGCCTCTCCTTAATGTCTTTTCTAAGAAACATACGGATATCCTCTACACGCACTTAACAGTCTAAATTCTAAAGAAATAAAACATTATCATGCTAAGCAAAAAGTCAGACAGATAAAGTTGAGAACCATATGTTTTTACTCATATGTGAGATATAAAACTATGTGCAAAAAACAAGATAAGCAAAACCTCATAGACACAGAAATAGGTTAGCAGGGTTGTCCAACATTTTGGCCTCCCTGGGCCACATAGGAAGAAGAATTTTCTTGAGCTGCACCTAAAATACACTACCATTGCCACTAATGATAGCTTATGAGCTAAAAACTAAATCTCTCTCTCTCTCTCTCTCTCTCTCTCTCACACACACACACACACACACACACACACACATCTCATAGTATTTTAAGACAGTTTAAAAATTTGTGTTGGATTGCATTCAAAGTTGTCCTATCAAAGATTAGTTATCTGAACACAATAAATTTGACACATATCCAAATAAGAGGAAATACTGAAGATTTTAAATTTAAAAAATGCCATTTAGCTCTTCTATCTTACGTTAAAAGAAACTATAGATTCACATGTGTGCATAAATAATGATGAAGAATTACCTAACCACTCTAAAAGCAATCTTTTACATCCCTAATTCATTTCTTTTTCAAGGAATCAAATGTCTTACAGGCATCTTAGACTTAATCTTTACATATCTTAACTTTTTCATTTAATTCTGATTAATTGAAATTAATAGAACATGTTAATTAGACAGGTGAATGAAATAAATTGCATACCCAATGGTTAAGAACCATTATGATTTTCTAGCCTTGCTCCATTATTTACCACTCTGTACCCTTAGGCAAGATCATTAACTTTTCTCTGCCTCAGTTTTCTCCATTTGTAAAATGCTTCTGAAAAACGATAGAACACATTTCTTTGCTGAGTATCAAGGTTTAGATACAGTAAGTTTAAAAGTGTTTTGGGACATAGAGATAAATCAATGACTCTTAGGTATTATACTAGATCTGACAATTAAATTTGTGAACTCATCCTAGAAAAAAGTGCTATATAACTCATTGCTGAATATCCCTACAGTTACCTTCTAAGTATGCCCCTTGGGAAGCTACGCATTGATGCCAGCACCTAATCTACTCTTCAAGATAATTTCGGAACTCTTTTTCTGGAATGGCCATCAGAGCCATCATATTACCCTTGATGTCCTAAATGTCATCAAAATGTTTTCCCTTTAATTTTCCTTTATCTTTGGGTAAAGAAAAAAGTTATTGGAGGTCAGATCAGGGGAGTAGGAAGGGTGTTCCAATACAGTTATTTGTTTATTGGCTAAAAATTCTCTCACAGACAGTGCCATGTGAAGCTGTTGCATTGTTGTGATGTAAAAGCTATGAGCTGGGGGAAAAAAGTTCAGGTCATTTTCATCTAACTTTTTCACACAGCCTTCTCAACACTTTCGAATAGTCTACTTGGTTGACTCTCCATTTGCTACAAATTCATCATGAAAAACTTTCTGATGTCAAAAAGGTCAGCAACATTGTTTTGACTCTTGATTTGGACTGACAGAACTTTTTTGGTTGTGGAGAATTGATTGACTTTTATTGTACACTTTGATGCTTTGTTTCAGGGTCATATTGGTACACTCATATTTCATCACTAGTAATAACATGGCTCAAAACATTGTCTTGCCTCTCCAAAACATCTTGGCAAAGTCAAGCTGCGACATTCTTGTGCTGGCACACAAAAACATGCAACAACAATAATGAATGACATTCAACAAGACACCACCACAAGTCGACATGAACACAGCAGTGAGACACTGATATACCAAGATTATGAAACCCTACCAAGTTGTTTGCACAGGGATGCCAGTGTAAATGCATAGTAGCAAGTTTGCAAACTTGTCAGACCTTAATTGTACAAGATTTATAGAAAAAAACTGTGATAAATAAAATAAAAAGGAACTAAATAGGGATGCTAAGATAGCTCAACAGGTTGAATGCTTGCCTTGCAATCATGAGGTCCAGGGATCAAATCCAGTCCCTGCTCCTGCAAATCCACACAGTGAACTGTGCTGTAACTGGTAACCACTAAGATGGTGGTGAATGTTCTCACCTTTCATATGGGTTGTCCCCAGTTTGGTTCCCACCCTGCGTTGCTCCACATTCCCCTGTGTGGAATGAAACTATGCCACAAGTAATGATGTACAAGTATGTAGACTGCTCTGGGCCCTCCCTCCTTCTCTTTGTCTCTCTGTCTCTCTGTCTCACCTTCTCTCAAATAATAAAATAAATCTTTAAAAAAGAGAACTAAATAAATGGAGACATATTCACACACATGAATAGGAATACTCAATATTGTCAAGATGTCAGTAATTCCTTACTTTATCTATAAATATAATGCAATCTTAATCAAAATTCCAGCAAGTAACTTTGCAGATATTAACAAACTGATTCTAAGTTAATATGTAGAGGACAAAAGACCCAGAATAGTTATTCAATATTGAAGGGGAAAAAGAAAATTAGATCATCAATACTACCTGTCTTCAAAACTTACTCTAAAATTAGAGTAACCAAAAAAAGTAAAAGAATAGACAAATATTTCAATGGGACAGAATAAACACACAAAAACAGAAGATTTTAAACAAAATCCACATAAATATAGTCAACCACTATTTGACAAAGAAACAAAGGCAATATAGTAAAGTAAGAATTTTTTTTCTCAAAAAGTGGTATTGAAGCAGCTAGACATACACATGTAAAAAAATGTTTTTTCACATACCTTACACCCTTGACAAAATTGAACTTAAAATTGATCACAAAGCTAAATGTAAAATGCAAAATTATATAACTTTTAGAAGGTAAAGGTGAAACCTACATAACCCCAGTTTAATGATGACTTTTTAGATTTAACAGCAATGTTAAATTTTTAAAAATAAATAATGAATAAATTATTCAATTTATTGGACTAAGGGATTTAAATGAAAAACATCTATAGAAGATGATACCAAGAAACTGAGAAGACAAGTCACAGGGCTGGAGAAAATATTTACAAAAAAGACAAATCTATAAATGACTATTATTCAGTACATATAAAGAACTCTTAAAATGCCACAACAAGAAAAATAAACAACCCGGTTTTTAAAGTGGGCCAAATACTTGAGCAAACCCCTCACAAAAATGGTATACACATGAGAAATACACATATAAAAAGTAGTTCTTTATCATATGTTATCAGGAAAATGAAAGTTAAAAGAAGGTAATACTACTACATGATTATTAGAATGGCAAACATCTGGAAGACTGATAACACAAATGCTAGTGAGGACGTGTGCAACAGAAACTTTCATTCATTTTTTTTTTTTTGGATTGCAAAACTGTACAGCCACTTTGAAAGTTAATTTGATTATTACAAACAAATATATTCTTACTTTATGATCTAACAATCAAACTCTTTGGTATTTACCCAATATAAGCTGAAAACTTATGTCCACATAAATCCTGCACATGGGTAATTATTGCAACTTAATTCATAATTGCCAAAATTTGGAAGCAACCAAGATGTCTTTTGGTAAGCAAATAGATATATTAACTATGGTACATCCAGACAATGGAATATTATTCAGTCTAAAAAGAAAAAAAAACTTTGAGCTATAAAAAGACATGGAAGAATCTTGCAGGTATATTGCTAAAGGAAAGAAACCAATAAGGCTACATATTATATGATCCCAATTTTATGACGTTCTGATAGAGGAAAAACTACGGGGACAGTAAAAAGATCAGTGGTTGCCAGTATTTGGGTGTGGAGAGAGATGAACAGGCAGAGCACAGAGAATTTTTAGGGCATTAAAATACTCTTTACAACACCATAATGATGGATACAAATTGTTAATATTATATATTTTCTAAAGACATAGAACATGTGATAACAACAGTGAACCATAAACTATGGCCTTTAGCCTAGTGTAGGTTCATCAGTTGTAACACATGTAGTGCTCTGTGTGGGATATTGATGATGGGGATTACTCTTGAGGGGGTGCATGGAGGGGCAGGGAGCATATTGAAAATCTGTATCTCCTTCTCAATTTTTCTATGATCTTAAAACTGCTCTGAAAAAAATAACATCTTAATTTTTAAATGGCCAAAATTTCCCCAAATTTGATGAAAACTATAAACAAACAGATCCTGGAAATTCAACAAATTCTAAGCACAAAAAATAGGGAAAAAAACCCAAAAACCACATCAAGTAAAATCATTTATGAAGAGAATAAAATCAGTCGAAATTGTTGATAAAGAGAAAATTTTCAGAGTATCAGAGAAAAGGGACACATTACCTAGAGAAGAACAAAGATAAGGAAGATGGTAGATCTCTCATCAGAAATAATACCAACAAAAGGACAACAAAGCAATATCTCTAAATTACTTAAAAGAAAACACATTACTCTAGAATTCTATATCCAGGAATGTACCATTCTGGAACAAAGGGAAATAACAGAAATAATTTGTAGCCATCAGACTCACACTACATAAAATGACAAGAGAATTTCTTCAGGTAGAAGAAAAATGATAACAAATACAAATATGGATCTACACTGAGGAATGAAGAAAGTGAAAATGGCAACTATTTGGGTAAATATGTTTTTTCTTATAATTTAAGTCTCTTTTAAAAGCACTAATAACAATGTGCTGTGTCATTTATAACATATATAATAGTAAAATGTATGACAACAATATTATAAAGACTAGAAGAGAAATGGAAATAAAATAGTGCAACATTTGCATACAATATGTGAACTGGTACAATATCATTGAAGTGTAGACCATTCATTATAAGTTAAACATATTTCAATAAGTTCTAAACAACCACTGAAATAATAAAACATTATTGTAAATAATTATAGCTAATAAGTAAGTAAAGGAAGAAAAAAATTGAATCATAATGAGTAACCAGTTAATCCAAAAGAAGGTAGAAAAAGAAGTGAAGGAAGGCAAAAAATAACAGCTGGGACAAATAGAAAACAAAGAGCAAGATAGACTCAAAGGATTTAAAGTAATTATTAATAATCACATTATATATAAATGGCCTAAACACCCCATTTAAAAGGAAGTAGTAGTCAGACTAGACTTTCTTTCTTAAAGAGAAAGACTCAACTACATTGTGTTTATAAAAATCACAGAAATATATATAGATAAGATGAAGTGAGGGAAAGCTGGGATGGCTCAGTGGGTTAAGCGCTCGCTTTGAAGCCCCGGGGACCAAGGATCGTATCCTGGCCCTAGCCATGCGGACCCACATGCTGAACTGGGGTGTGTCCCCAGTTCAGTTCTTGCTGGGGCCTATGTGGGGGGCTCTCGGCCCGGTTCCTGTCCTGTGCAGCCCTGTGCCCACCTGTGGAGTGAAACTATACGGAAAACTAATGTCAACTATG